>JBBYHH010238675.1:0-13127 GCA_038382905.1 Daphne laureola
AAAAATGAGGAAAGTGAGCTCAAAACTCCTCCTACTTAAACCAACCTTGAAACATACTTAGGAGAGCTCACCAATAATTTTCTCTTGAAGAAAACTTGAAGAACACTTGAGCAAAACTTCCTCCCAACTTCCTTGTTAAAATCGGCTACAAGAAACATAAAGGAGATGAGATTCTTTCTCATTTCGAAGCTTGATTCTTGAGGAATAAATCATGAAAGATACTCACCTTTAAGTATCCTTCAAGGTAGATAATGGTTAGGAGGTGGTTGTTGAAGATTCAAGCTTGAACAACTTGGAAATTCCTACACCAATCGCCAGCCTTCAAGGGCAATTTTGGGGCACTTCCTTGCCTCTTTTCTCCTTGGCTCCTTCTACAAACATGAAGCTAAGAGGCTAATGAATTTAGTTGATGAATGAGTGAAGAGGAGATGGAGGCTGGATCTTTGTTGAAATGAGGGATGAAGAGCTGGTTTCTTTTCTAGAGTGAGAGGAAGAAAAGTGTTTGATATTTTGTGAAATGAAGTGTAAATGAAATTATAAGGGTGAGGGCTGGTTAAGGGGCTGGTCAAGGGTGGGTGGAAGGGTAGATAATAGTTTATTACCTAGACTAGGATGCATGATCCTTAAATTAAGGAACTAGGTTGAATACTTTAATAACTAGGTCAAAAGGGCTACCATATAATAATAACCCTATCAACCAACCAACCCACCTAATTTTCGGCTGCACCAATATAATTAGGACTAGGGGTATTTTCATCCAATTTTTCAAATTGACTGTTTTGCCCTCCGAAACTGAAAATTGCCAAAATGTCTCGGGGCTCACGTACCATCTTGAAAGTATGAAATACCTTGGAAATAACTTCAAATTCACTCCCGGGATATCCAAATTGTCATTAATCATGTCCATTTCTCCAAAATGACCATTTTATCTTGCAAAGCCAATTTCTGGTAAAATGGTCCGGGGTTCACGGAACCTTATAAAAATGTGAAATCCCCATAGAATGGACCTCAAATTAATTTCCGGAGTTTGAGAATCATTAGAAAACGTGTTCCTGCACGTTTAAAAATTGAGTTTCGGTAATTGCAGAATTTGCCCGACGGGCAATTCTTCCCGGAAAATCACTATTCATCAGGGGTGACTGTAACAGTAAACCTACACGCATATTAAGGAAATTAAGCCTCTTACCTAAATTGACGACCAAAGTCCTTTGATGACCCGAGCCAATCTAACTTTGCGGCAACCAACCTTTAATTAGACAATTACACTATGTAAGTTTTTACACCTAAACAATTCCTACATTTCTCAACCATTTTCACCATATTGACTAAAAAGTCAATTGTTGACTAATTTGGTCAAACATTACTTAAAGTGGTTAAATAACTTGTAATTTATCCAGATTTTTACTTAAGCATTAGTTAATCATCATTTATAATTAATTACTCACCAAGTCCCTATACTTTACCAAAATGTGCATTTTAGCCCAATTTTACATAAAGTGTCCAAATCACTTTAAATGCTCCCAATTTATCATTTATACTTAAAGAAGTTTATTTTCACCTCTTTTATCCATAATTGCACACTTAGTCCTTATACTTTATCCAAATTTCTAATTTGGTCCAAAGTTACATAACTTATCTAATTTCACTTATTTTTCCACAATTCTTTTCAAAATTCCTTCTCCAACTTCAATTTTCACCAATTCTTCCCAAATTACACCAAAGTACCCGAATTTCATATTTAACCTTAAATGAGCCTAATAAATCTTGTTTTGTCACTAAGTACCTCTTATCCTCAACTTTTACCAAAATTTATAATTTGGTCCCAAATTTTATAAAAGTGACAAAACTTATCCAAATTACTTAATTAGCTCATTTTCACCATACTTTATCACGTTTCACCCAAAACTTCAACTTTTCCATTCTTTTCATTTTCGGCCGAATTTACCAAATCTTTCCAACTTTGTTTTTCTTCCACCAACTTTTCACCAATCTTTTTAAGTGTTCCTAACACACTTTTCCAACATAATCACACACTTTAACATACAATAACTTCACTATTTCTTCACTTAAAGTTTCGGCCAAATAGGAACTTTTCACCAAAATTGTTTTTCCTAAACAACTTTTTACCACACTTTTCCAAACCTTTAAACCTACATTATCCAAATTTATTTCATGATTTCTCCAACAAAATCATACTTAAAAATTCCTCTCAAGTTTCGGCCAACAACATGTTTTTTTACCAAAATACTTCTTCAATTTTCTACTTAAACACACATACTTCAAATCATCCAAATAACAACCAACATGATTTTCATCAAAAATCATCAACATACATCACATATAGGTTTCGGCCATTTCCCTAAACTTCCATCCATGATGATTTTGATATACTTCCAAGTATAAAACATGCTTCAAATATACCCAACAACATGATTCAAGCATAAAATTCAATATCCAACATGCTTGAACAAAAATCACCAAAGTCACCAACTTCAACATTTCACCAAAAATCCATATCTTCATGCTTCATGCTAATCTTTCATAATACTCATCAACAACAATAAAACTTACCTTTTAAGAAATTTCCCAAGAATTGGTTGTGAGATTTTCCTCCAAAATCCTTCCTTGAGCAATTCAGCCTCACTAGAGAAAATGGAGAGAAAGTGAGCTCTAAAATTCTTCCACTTAATTTTAACTTTGAACCATCCATTAGAGAGCTCACCTAGTATTTTATCTTGAAGAAATTCTTGAAGAAAACTTGAACAAATCCTCCTCCAACTCCCTTGATATTTCGGCTATATGAAAAATGGAAGAGGTGAGTTTCTTTTCTCATTTCCAAGCCTTGTTTCATGAAGAACAAATTATGAAACACACCCACCTTTGTGTTTTCTTGAAGCTAGAGGATGGTAGGGTGGCTCTTGATCAAGAAACAAGCTTGAATCACCAAGAAATGGTGATAGAAACCGTCGGCATTCAAGGAGAGAAATGGAGTGCTTCCTTGCTTCTTTCGCCCCTTGCTCCTTCAACCACCTTGGAGCCTTGATGAAGATGAAGAGGATGAAGGGATGAATGAAGGAAAGGGAAGCAACACTCTTGGAGGAAATGAGAGCAAACTGCCGGGTTTGAGAGAGGATGAGAGAGTTGTGAGGTTTGTGAATTTTGTAAAATGAAATGTGGTAGTAAATGAGAAGGGGCTAGGCGGGAATAAGGGCTGGGGGCCGGTTATTACAATGGAGGGAATGGGTAGTAAGGTTAGTGTATTAGTTTAATAGGGTAGGGAACATGATCCCCTTTTTGCTCTTTTAGGTGTACTTATTTATTAAAATAGGTCAAGGGATATATAATGTAATAATCACCCTAAAAAGTAACCCAATCCCCTCTATAATTGGATGCCCCATTTAAATTAGGGTTAGGGGTGTTTTCATCCAATTTTCCAAAATGGTTGTTTTGTCTTCCGAAACCGATTTTTGGCAAAATGGCCCAGACTTCCCGCAACACCTTCAAATACTTAAATCTTGATTAATTGAGGTCAAATATGATCCCTGGAGATGAGATTTCATTAATCACCATGTAATTTATAAAATTATCAAAATTTACAATGAACTTTCTGGGAAAATAAAATGTCCAATAAAATACATCCGGAGTGACTGTAACATGGACTGTAATAGAATGTATGGTGTAAGTTGTATGAATGTTTCAGGTTGATAACAAGGTAAGTTTCTAAACTAGAATTTCTGGAAATGACTAAGAATGACTGAGATTGAACAAATGAGTTGTTACCTCTGTTTATTCATTCTCTGAGTTGTTGATTGTTTGTGAATGATTTCTTCTTCCTTGATGTTGTATGCTTCTCTAATTGATTGTTTGATCATTACATGCTTTCTTTGTTTGTTTGTTGATTGCTTGATTGCTCTCTGATTTCTTGTCGTTGTTTTATTAAGTGGTTGTTCTTTCCTTTTCCCTCTTATTTCTTATGGTTGTGTTAGATGACCCCAGAGGTCACTAGGGCTAGGGATAAGTTTCCAAAACGGAAATCTATTCCCTAGAGTCGAGGTTTATGATCACTGGAGAAATTCAACAATGTAACTTGTTTAAAAATGGGAATTCAACAGTTGAAAAAGTTCTAGAGTAGTTTAGCCTAATTTCAAGGATTACCTATGCTTAACATGTCATAATTAAATGTATGCACGGATTTTGGTTTGATTTCCTCTCGGACAATCGTCTACCCTCTTACTAGGAAACCCTCTACTACGCACTCTAACAACGGATCCCTTGAGGTAATACTCCTTTCGTCCCTTTTTAATAGTTACGTTTCTTTTCCAGTTTCTAATACATGATTTGTTTTCTTCTTGATTTTGATACAAAATGTCCGGTTACTTAGACGTACAAGCTAAATCAATATCTCTAGTTTCTAAAAATATTTTTTTCAAATTTTCTAAAAAAATTCTTTCAAGTGAAAAATTAAGTCAAACAAAATATCAAAAGTCAAACGTAACTATTAAAAAATGACAGAGGGAGTACTAACAAGCAATAAGTGCTAATGGATCAAATAAGGTTCTCTCGAACTCCCATAAGATCCGCCAATTGATTCTCCCAAGTCTAATCCACTGGAAATTCACTCAAATATTTTGATAAATTACCAGATCGCATGTAATTGTAGAGCTAACATATTACAAACATGATAAATGATGGACGAAGTTCAGAGATTCAATATCTAATCAAAAAAGCATATTAAGCATAGTTAATCCCCTAGGCAAGCTAACCCTAGAAGATCATAAGCTACTAATCACTAATAGGCATGCTAAACAAAGAGATTAACATGCAAATAAAAGAAGACATAATCATAAATAAGGAGATAGGCTTAGAGTTCACTCTTAGATTCTTGATCATGAAGAAATGTCATGATCTCCCATTGAAGAGCTCTCTAATCACCCAAACACTCCAAAATCTCCTCCAAATTGGTAGCTCAAAATTTCCCTCTTAAATAATATGACCTTAAAATATATATATATATTGGTTTCCAAATGTCCAAAATGACCTTAGTCAAATTGGTCATGTTAGGATACTAAGAAAGGGTCAAAATGGTCTTAACATACGTCCCTAATTCGTACTTAACCAGATAAGAATATCTAACTATCAGGAGACAGAATATTTGAGGTGCTAGTTGCCGGTGCCAAAGTGGCGCCTTAAACTAGCACCTCCATCATTTCATAGGAGCAAGTCACGCCTCAAAATGGCACCTTGGCTTGCACCTGGACACTAGTGGACCAACACCTTGAAGGCGCTAGAAGTAGCACCTGGGCTAAGTGCTGGCGCCAAGTTGGTGCACCTAAACTGGCGCCTAGTGGTGCGCCATGGCTTCAAATAGTGGCGCCAGTTTGAGGCGCCAAACTGGTGCCTAGTAGGTATGCCAACTCTTTGCATTTTTGCAGTCCACTTTCTTGAATTGTACAATTTGGCCGTGATAACTTCTTCTCTTAGACTCAAATTCTCCAATATAGCTCGGGATGATCATTGAAACTCCGTACTTCACTAATTCCCTTCCCGAACCTCCAATTTACGCTCTTTTGAGTGCAATTTCACCACAAAGATGTGTATCCTGCAAAAGATAGGCAAAATAGATCAAATACACTAACATCATTAGAAAATAGGCGTAAATGATGAGAACTATTTCTTAGACACCCCGAAAATGTGTGCATTTTTGTAAACTCATCACACCCCCAAACCCAGATCGTTGCTAGTCCCGAGTAATGACAAAATCTAGAAAAAAGGAAAATAATGATTTCTAAATTTAACCACCTATAGTAATTACAGAAAACAATCTTTTTGATGTAGGCAAATCAAGAGAATCAGAGTGAGTGTACAAACAAATAATTAGCATGTTCAACATGAATTCACCCATTCTAATGACAGATCCATGACTCAAAAAATGCCCAAGTGAACCACAAGTGAAGAATTATTTACCATGCATGCATAGTGAAAATCAAAGAGGCACATTGATTCTTTAACATTTATTACTTCTAAGGAAGGCATAGACTCCTACTTTAATGAAATTCATTTATCCTCGAGATTTAGGTAGTGAATGCGGGTTTCCCATTACTCAACACTTTTTATTCCAATTATTCACTTCCTTCTTTTTTTTGTGGTATTTTTCTATTTTTACACCTTTTTCTTTCTCCTTTCTTGTGTGCTTTTCTATTTTTGCACCCTTTTTAGGTTGTGTAAGGATGAGTGCCTACGTTCTTAATGTAGGATCCTAGGAGAGGGAATATATGCCATGAATATGGTGTAGCAGAAAGCATGTCTGAGTATCATCCCGGGCCCAACTACCCTAAGGTGCGATTGAATGCATACTTGTACTTTAAGTTCACAGTCGGAACAGGGAGTTAGGCCAAGCCACGGTTTTGACTCCCATGACCATAACTATCATTACAAGTGGACTAAACTTAGAGTACAATTATTAGGTCTTCACCTAGAAAATTCTCATTTACAAGCTAGCTAAATCTCAATTCCTACCATTTTCATTAACTTAGTTTTCTATCCCTCCTATGTGAAGCTTTTCCTGCTCAAGTGCCAACTTTAGTCCTAAATTAGCACCATACCACACTCAAAATGAGACTTCACATAGAGTCCACAAACATATTATAAATAGGATCCATCCCTAAAAAAAGTTAAACTATACTATAAAACATGCAATCCCATCATAGAAAGCATACCCACTCATCATATTCTACATACAAATTGGCCACAAAGTTTTTCAAATTTTTGATTTTTTTGTATTTTAGGGGAAAAGTTCAAATTTTTAGTGGTTTTTTTTTAAATAGGTTATGTACATCTTAGAAAATATAAAACAAGATGGTTGGGTAGTGATTAAGACTCAATACGTTTTCAAAGGCATAAACATGTAATTCTCCAATCAATAAAACCAAAATCCCCCCTAAACCCAAACTGAAGCATGTCCTCATGGGATGAAAGGGGATATAAAACGTTAGGAGAAATGAGAATCATACCTTGTGGGGGAAAAGAGGCCCCCTTCATGCCTTTGAGGTGCGGACATCGACTAGTTATTCCCAAAGTTCCACAAAATTTGAAGAATTGGTCAATCTCCTTGCGTTTCAAAGTACCTGAAAAATTGTCAATTAGTATAAGGTATGGAGTGTGACTCACAAAAAAAGTATTTTCAAATGTCACACTCAAGACATTCTTTGCAACTTGCATGTTGGCATGTACGTGTAAAATCATAGAACCTATAAATCACCATGGATGTGATGCACACCAACCATGTGTCGTGAATGTAAGAGTCATGGCAGTGAGAAATATGCAAATGGAGGATTGAGTTAAGATGTCATGTTCACATTTGGGCATGTCATAAAGCATACATAAGAATCTCAAAATGGCATCACACTGATCATATCAACAATGCATATACAAGTGTGATGTATAACATGTTCATGATTTGGCATACAAGACATGAAACTCAATTTTTACATTTTCTCAAGTCATTTAAAGTGCATGCTCTCTTTTTATCAATTAGACTCATAATTCATGGAAAAAATTAATTGTATCATGCTTAGATTGAAACATCATCACACATTCAACATACATCCTTAAGAGAAGAGGGAAAGTAACCAAGGCAATTTTCAACTTCTAATGACACAATGAAGCTCAAATGAATGTTTATACCTTTTAATCTTCACAAATAGATATAAGTGAGATTGTACCTTGCCCTCCATGTGTGATGGTGTTTGATGTTTGTGCCTTACCAAATGGAGTAAAAATGGTGGATTAGTTGACCTTTCTTCTGCCTCAAGGAAGAGTTGAAGAGGAACTTGTTGAAGGGTAAACAATTGGGGCTGGAGCATCTTTGATAAGGCGAGGCGGCACTTCATTGCGTTGATTTCACGCCATCTACTGGTGCCATGAGGAAAGAGTGACACCTCATTTCGCCTGAACTCGCCTCTTTTTAGTGCCTCACGTTGTGAAAGTTTCCTCCATTTGTTCCAGACCATCGCTTGGCCTATGGGAAGGCACTATGTATGGCACTCTAAAATGGGATTTGTCACCCCCTCACCCATGCCGGCGGAACTAGGCGGTGTGGACCTCGGAGGGGGATGTGACGTCGGTCGCGGGACACTTAGGTGCAGCGGTGCCCATAACCTGGTTCATAAACATTTCCATATTTATGAAAGTACCTTAAATCTTAATACACTTATTCAAAGAATTCTTAACACTTAGCCATAAAGCCACCAACAATTAAGACATCAAAGGCCAACTTAAGCCACTTCACAAGCATATCCATACTTATTCTTAACATACTTAACATCAAGGAAAACATGGACAAAGTAGTATTACTACTCAAATACATTAAGCATAATTTCCAATTATGCAATCAACTGACCAATCATACAAGTGTCCTATTATAATCGATGCTGAACATATGCACATGCATTTACACCTAAAAAGCCGACACACTCGACCACCTTCAGGTCACTGCTGTTACTTCTAACACAAACAAAGAGTTAAAGCCGTCAGTAGTTTCCAAAAGTGCTTATCCAGAAACCTCAAACAAATAAAACCTAACCGAGGTCACCCATACACAGAATAGAATCTGAATCAAGGAACTATACATATATGTACCCCAAGGTACCATTTACAGAAAACCTAACGGAGCTACTTCGCAGGGTGCTTATCAGAAGTTCCTGAAATGAATAGTTATAAGGGGTGAGTCCTTGAAAGGTACTCACTCAAGGCTGAGGTAGAGATAATGGTTTAAAAGGAAGTATCCTGCAAAAACATGGTTAGTGTACAATGTTAGCCCTGCAACAAAAGATTAGTATCCGGGGTTATTCACAGTTCATATCTACCGTTGTGCACAAGTGCACAATGATCCAATTATCTTTCATATGTCTCGCAGGACAATATTTTGAACATAAACCTGCAGAAAACAAATCAGATTATATCACACATATCACATCATAACATAGGATCATTATGCACCAAGTGCACAATGAACATAATCATTTTCATATTGTCCCGCAGGACCATATGTTCAAAATTTCTGCATCCAAAGATCAGAACACATACATAAATCCAATACAGAACATAAGAGAATTGACAGCCCACCGAAGACCGGGCTGGATATTGATACACTCGGGGGTAATATACAGAACAGAGGCATGGTACCAGCCAAGGCCTAGGACCCTTAACAGAAAATCATCACAGAACAAAATAGAACAGAATCCCATATGTAAGCAGATCACTGATCATAAAATGATTAGGACATAACAGAATCGTATGATTTGTTACAAAGTGACCATACAGATTCCCAATCCTCGCTTGAAGATTCTAAGCTTTCTACCTGCATACCATTACCGCTACAATATGACTAGCCCTGAGATTCACCGAGGCCCACCCTCGACCCCAGAACTATCCTCAACTTACCCGTTATGTATACCAGTAAACCAGAGTGCATCAAAAGAAAGTTGAACCCTTACCAAAATTTCTAGAAGTAGAGCAGAAGTCCGGAGGAAGTCCCACTTCCCGAGAAGAATCCCGCAGAATTTGCAGCTGAAATTCCGACGCCTAACAACCCACATTAATACCAATCAATCATACATTCATAAGAAATAGAATTCCTTCACTTCAATTTTCCACTTTCCAACACTTAGTGAATTTATCATTTTTAGCCACTTTTCCAAAAACTGTCAATTCAACCCAAAACTTTCTCATTCTTACATTTTCATCCAATAACACCCATTTACTTCGTTACTTAACAAATTCTAGCCTTTAACCCATACTTTTCCACCTTAGAAAAATTGGTCCTAAACTTGAAAAGTGAGCAAAACTTATCCAACTTTGACATAATTCCATTTATGCAAAAAGTAGCTCACATTAACATGAATTACCAACATACATCCAACTCCCATCAACAAACTCCTAACTTTAAACCCTTTATTAAATTCAGCCCAACATATGAAAATGTGTGAAAACTTACTTCTTTCCAAAGCTACCAACCAATTAGTGTTCCAAACACCCTAAAACCATCACACACATGCATTTCATGAAATTAACACCAACTTCCAAATTCCCTAAACTTTTGGCCAAAACATGCCCCTCATCAAATGATGTTTTCTCCAAACTTCCAACACTAATTTAGAAGGTTAGGAACCTCACTAAAACACTATAATCAACTTCACAACAATCAAACAACATCTTCCAATTTCCAAGCATAATTTCAAGTAACATACAAGATATACCTAAGTGATGATTTCCAACTAACTTCCAACATGAAAGATGCTCACAAACCACCCAACAACACATTTTAATCATCACTTTTCAGAATTGACCAATGAACACCAACTTCTCCAAAATTCCCATAAATTCAGCCAAATACCCAACATGACCCTAGATGATTTTTCTTCAAACTTTAAACAACAATTTAAGAGCTCCATAACATCACTAAATCATCACAATTCAACACTTTAACAATGAACAACAATTACTATTCACATAGCACAATTTCGGCCTCATCATCAATTCACTATCCATGGGGATTCACAACTCACTCCAAGCATTAAAGTTTTTCATAAAAAACCCAAGAATATAATTCAATCAAAACTTTAACTTAATTCCACCATTTAATCATTCACCTTAAATTTGCCCATAAAGCACAACTCCTTAATCCACAATGAATTGAACCTAACTCCAAGTATTAAACTTGCTCCATAACTACCCAAGAACACAATTCTAGCATTAATTCAACTTTCCCCAAAAATTGGTTCATGAATATCATGAACCCTAGCTCAAATTCGAACCAAAATGATGAATCATGGAGAGATACTTACTACCACTTCAAAATACTTCAAATCCAAGCTTACCTTACAGAATTCTTGAAGAAAATTGATGACAAATTCGCCCCCAATTCAGCTCCAATTTTCGGATTCACTTGGGAGGATGAAATGAAGCTTGAACTACTTCCAATCCAAGTTCTAATGTTACACCCACCCCGGATTTATGATATTTTCTGATGCAATTTGCCGGAGATTGGTTTTGTAATTTTATCGAGACTTGGAATGATTTGTAATGGAGTTGATTAAGAATGAATTAAATGTCCCGGGAAGTGAATCGAGGCTATTTCTGAGGTATTTCGTATTAGTGAAATTAAATATGAGTTTTGAGCCATTTTACCAAAATTCACCTCGAAAAGGTAAATTGGTCATTTCGGCGAAAAGGATGCGTTTTTGACAATTCTCACAACCCGAGAATTTAATTGAAGCTCATCCCATGGGATTTTAGCAATTTAGAACATTTTCAGAATCCCGGATTATTTTGCAAAAAATCGGGTTCAGAAGGTAAAATAATCATTTTTGGAAATTTGGGCAAAAAACCCAATTTTTTTGTTCTACATGGGCTGGATGATTTGGGCCTTGGAATTGGGGTTAAGTGGGGTTGGTATAAGTATTTAGTAATTAAGTATGTAATAGGTTTAAAAAAAAAAAAAAGGAAAATCGGTTAAAACGGAAAAAAAAAACAGGACGCAGACGAAAATGAAAATGGATCTGGTTTTCGATCCACTTTGTCCTGCTCATGCTCCTGCTCTGACGTGATCGACAATTAGGATGACGGTGAGCGACGTGGCCTCCAGGAGTGACGCGGTGGCGCAGCGGGACGAGCTGGAGGCAAGAGGCGAGGCGCGATGGATCTGGATCCGGATCGAACGGCTTCTTCATCGTGACGAGACGGATCCTCTGGCTTGGCAGATCTGAATGACCATCTTCTTTGCGATGCGGTGGGCCGGCGGATCGACGCCGGTGACAGAGGAGATCCGGCTCTGATCTCTCTCTTTCTTTGTCCTCTGCCCTTCTTGGTGCGGCAGAGGGCTGAATGGCGATGGTGGCTGGCGCGCCGGTGAGAGGAGGATCGGATCTTCTAGGTGTTGCGGCCAGAGGCATTCTCCGGTGAGTCAGCGGCGGTGGCGATGGCGGCGGTGGCGGCTATAGGCCTCCAGCAAGGTTGTTTCCGCCTCTGTTCTGAAATCGCAGCTGCTGGAAGCAGACAACGCATAGTGGCAGCGCATATGGCCACGCTCCGACGTTTTCAATGATGGTGGTGCATGCAGCGGCGATGGTGACCCGTGGATCATCCTCCGGCGAACTCACCGGCAACCATTGGGTGAGAAATCGCAATTTCCTCATTTATCTAAATTTCTCCAATTACTGCAAGGTATAAATAAATTGAAGATTTTGTTTGGAGAAATATTGATAATGTTGTTTGAAATATTGTGAGGAAATGATCTTTTATGGGTGTTTATTAAGTTGTGAAATTTGGAAGAAAATTGGTGTTGGTCAAAATTATTGGATGAATTTTGGTTTTTGTTGTTTGATTGGAGGATTAATCATGAAAGGATTGTTGGAAATTAAAAGAAAAAGGCAGATTATGGAAGATTAAGAATTTTTGAAGGAATAATGGATGTCGACCGAAAATATTTTGTTACACCCACCCCAGTCCGGCGATAAATCTCTAATGTTTTACGGCCGGAGGACAAGGTATCTCAGCTTTCTGTAGCTTGTGGTAAAGGATCAAGGCTTGTGGTTAGGTGTCAAGTTCAGAATTCGAAGTGTATTAAAGGTATGGTTTAAGGTAACAAGTATATCTGGTGATACCTGATCTGGTTTGGAGTGTTTTGGAGAAGTGTGCGAAAAGAAATCAAGGTTTTCATGCTTTCTGGAGTTCAGGCGAACCTCCAGCCGATGCGCGCCAAAGGGAAGGTGATCGCCTGGGGATCGAAATTTGAAACAGAATTGGACAGCGGTCCAGGTGACCTGCCAGGCGAGCGAATCCATTGGCAGGCGATCGCCTAGAACCCAAATATAAAATGGGCAGGAGGCCAGGCGAACGAGCTCACCGGCAGGCGATCGCCTAACCCCGAAACCATAACTGGCAGGGAGCGAGGCGACCGGCCAGGCGAACGGAATGTTTGGAAGGCGATTGCCTGACCCCTTGGGTGCGAAGGACAGAGGGCTAGGTGACGGAGCAGGCGAACGGGGGAAAAATGCAGGCGATCGCCTGGAACGTCTGGGCAGAAATAAATACGGGCTTTCGCTCGAAACTCAGCCATTCTTCATCTT
>JBBYHH010238786.1:0-13127 GCA_038382905.1 Daphne laureola
AACTGAAGATTTCATGATACGTGTTTGAGGTAATAAAAAACTAACATAAAATTAATACATATTTGAATTTAATAGAAAAAAGAGTGAGAGGTTTTTAAAAGTAAAATTTTAAATATATGTTAATTTTTTATAAAAAAAATAGTGATAGAACACAGCCCTCGTAAAAGGTTTTCTAATTTTTCCGTTTAATTTTTCAAAATTTTCATGGACACAACAAACTTTTCATTGAGATTTTTCTTGACCTCTCCGTTTTGTCTTGTCTTGTCGTATCTTACTTCTCTCACCTCTATTACTTGTCTTCTTCCCTTTTCTGTTTTTTTTTTTTTTTTCTGTTGTTGCGTGTTTCCTCTGTTTCTCCTTCTCTCTGTTCTGTTTCACTTCCTTCTACTTCTCTCCTCTTTTTCATCTCTCTTCCAGTTTTCTTTCTACGAAGTACTAGTACTGTTTTTAACTTTTTCTTTTCACTTCTCTCTTCTCTTTTCTCATTTTATCTTCCATTTTTGTCAGTCTATTTTCTTTCACCATTTCAAATTTCCAGAGCGAGTCTTAGAGCCCTCTCACTTTGATTTTGTTTCCGATACCTGGATTTTCACTAATTTTCACTTGCATGTTTTCAGATCTTCGTTCCTCTCCATGTTCTATTTTATTTCATTTTTGCTCAAGTCTTTCTGGGTAGTGCGAAACATGTTGAAAGAGGAAATAGGAACCATCGAAATGGTGTCTTATTTAATTCAATTTTATATACTTAAAACTTAATCTTAAACGCCCCCAGCTAAGTTGCATGCGCCTTTCAACGATGGAGTGATTTTTGTTTCTCGGGTTTACGAAGGTTAGTTGGATTTTTTCTGAATTCTGATCCTGTTTCGCTGTTTGTTCATCTTGTGTTTTAGTTGCTGTGTTTGCTTGTTTAGTTTTTACTTGTGCCTTTCATGCAGCTCTCCGATTCGGCTTCCTTCTATGCTTGTTTGTCTATTTTTACAATTTTCCTCTAATCTGTTAAGGTTTCTTTGATTCACATTCTCAAGCTGCTTTGAATTCAAGTATCCCCTATCCATTATGCGCAGTAAGCGCTGTGGAGTACCTTCTCCTACAAGAGCTATGGAGTTTGGTGATGCTGCATTGAATCGCAAACGACGCTTATCTATTATCCGCAGTAAACGGTCTGGAGTACCTTCTTCTTCAACAAGGGCTTTGAATGTTGCTGATACCGCTCCGAATACCGCTCTGAATCGCAAACGACGCTTGTCTATTATACGTTTTCGTCGCTCTCGAGTATCTTCTTCATTTACAAAGGGAAAAGAATCTCATTCTCTATATGGCACAACCTCGCATCTTGTTCATGAGATTGCCTCTCGCTATGCTAACATATCTCCCTCTGTTGTCTTTGCTGATACCGCTCTGAATCGCAAACGACGCTTATCTATATTGCGTGATCGTCGCTCTCGATTACCTTCATTTACAAGGGGGAGGAAAATTCCTTTTTGTGGTGCAACCTCGCATCATGTTCATGAGATTGCCTCTCGTGATGTTAACATATCTTCCTCTGTTGTTGCTGCTGCAATGTTGTCTGAAGGTGTTGTGATCACTTTAGTTCTACTTTCTTATCTTTTCCTTTATCCTTTTGCTTTTGTTACACTAACACTATTGATCTTAATTTGATTGCTGTCGTTGTTTTGTCTTGTAGGTGCTTCTTCAAGTCATGTTCCTGCGATTTCTAATTTCGGGAAACCGGAATATCGTTGCCAATATTGTGGTGCTTACTTTTGGTGGAATGAACGTCTCAAACACTTTAAGAGCCGTTCTCCAAGGCTTGGTTTGTGTTGTTCCAATGGCTATGTTAAGTTACCGTTACTTGCACATCCGCCTCAGTTTCTTGATTACTTGCTCGGGAATTCTTCTGGTGCTATTGGCTCCAATTTTAGAAAAAATATTCGGATTTATAATTCAATGTTTGCTTTTACATCAATTGGGGCCAAGATCGATTCAAATATAAACAATGAGAAGGGCCCATATGCTTTTCAAATTCATGGTCAAAATCATCATTATATTGGATATTTTCTTCCTAAGCCCCATAAGAGACCTTGTTTTGCCCAACTTTATATATATGATACTGAGAATGAGGTCAAAAATCGAATTGGTGCGTTGGGTGTGCAAGGATCCTCGAGTGTTTATATGGATGTTGTTAGGAAGTTAATCGAGATGCTCGATTCATGTAATCCCATTGTGAAAGCTTTTCGTGTTGTTCGAGACCATTTGCGTTTTGACCCGGGCAATTCTTTGCGGTTGAAGATTCTTGATATACCATACGACACTACATCTGGTCGTGACACCCCAATTAGTTCTGAGGTTGTTGGTTTAGTTGCAGGTGATTTTGGTCAACATGATACATCTTCTCGTGATATAATTATTCAACGTAAATCTGGTGAACTTAAGAGAATTAGTGATCTTCATCGATCTTTTATGGCTCTTCAATATCCCTTACTTTTTCCATATGATGAAGATGGATTTTATCTTGGGATAAAATATGGCAACTTTGAAAAAGGTACAAAGATTCGTGAACATGTTATTATGCGTGAGTTTTATGCATTTCGTCTTCGGTTTAGGGATTCTGAAGGGCACATACTTTTAAGAGGTGGAATCACGACTTTTTTACATTAGGAACCACCAAAAAGAGTTACGATCTGAGCTATATTTAGGGATTCAAGATGCTATTACACGTGGAGATGTTGATGGTTCTGCCATTGGCAAGCGGATTATACTTCCTTCAACTTTCACTGGTGGTCCACGTTATATGGTACAAAATTATCAGGATGCGATTGCAATATGTCGTTGGTTTGGCGATCCTGATTTGTTCATTACATTTACCTGTAATTCACAATGGGTCGAAATTGATGCTGCTTTATCGATGCTTCCACCTGAGAGGCCTGAGGATCGTCCAGATATTGTTTGTCGTGTCTTCCAGATGAAGGTCTGTGAGCTCATTGCGGATATTAGAAAACATCAATATTTTGGTCCATGTGAGGCTGGTTAGTTCTTTTCTTTGTCTTTTAATTTTAAATTTCCCTTTTCTCTTCCTCACTATAGTTTCTTGTTTTCTCTTTCCCAGTTTTGTATTCCGGTGAATTCCAAAAACGTTGTCTCCCGCATGTTCACATTCTTGTATGGCTTCAAGGTGATTCTCGAACTCCGAGTCCTTATATTGATTCTATAATATCCGCTAAGATTCCTAATAAGGAGACTTGTCCTATTGGTCATGATTTGGTTCTTCGTTTTATGATACATGGTCCTTGTGGTCATGATAATCCTAAGTCTCCTTGCATGAAGCGTGATAAATGTTCAAAATATTTTTCGAAGAATTTTTTCGAGAGAACTTCTATTAATGAGGATGGCTTTGTTGATTACAAGTGTCGCCCTTCTGATTATTCTATTTTGAAGAATGAATTTGAAGTGGACATCCGCTATGTCGTGCCTTATAATTTAGGTCTTCTCATGAAATATCATGCACATATCAATGTTGAATGGTGTGCTAAATCTAGGGTGATCAAATATTTGTTTAAATATGTCAAGAAGGGTTCTAATAGAGTGCGTGCTGTTATTGCTGAAAATGTCACATCTGATAAGGCTTTTGAAGTTCATGAGATTAAAGCTTATTTGGATTGTCGATATATTACTCCACATGAGGCTATTTGGAGATTATTTGAATTCAATATCCATTATAGGAATCCATGTGTTGAGCGTCTATCTGTTCACTTACCCATGAAACATTGTGTTTTATATAAGAAGAATGATTCACAATCATCCGTTCTTAAGCGTCCTGATGTTGCAAAAATGATGTTTACAGAATGGATGTCTATGAATAGAAAGGATATGTTTGCACGTGAACTGACGTATGTTGAGTTTCCTACGAAATTTTTTTGGAATAGTCGTGATAAGATGTGGACCAGAAGAAATAGAAAACAACGTATTGGCCGTATGATTTATGTACATCCAAATGTCAGAGAACTGTATTATTTATGTATGCTTCTTAACGTTGTTCGTGGTTCACAAAGTTATGAGGACATTATAATGGTTGGTGGTGTTTTATATGGATCTTTTAGAGAGGCTTGTCATGTTTATGGTTTATTAGGCGATGACCGTGAGTGGTGTGATGCGATCTCTGATGCAGCTCACTGGGCAAATTCATTTCAATTGCGTAAGTTATTTGTTATGATTATCATGTTCTGTGAAATTGGTGATCTTGTTTGCCTTTTTAACTCATATTGGCATCTATTTTCTGACGACATTGTTTACAAGATACGATCATTTCTTGGCACGTCGACAATCATGATACCAGAAAGTAGAGCTCGAAACTATGTGTTGATTGAGTTTGAACATCAGTTTAATCAGTTGCAGTCCTCTCTTATGAATCATGGTCTTCCATTGCCAGATCAGACAGAAGTACCTAACCTGCAAAATCGTTTGCTTGTTGAGGAATTGAATTATGATTTCGATGTCCTGACAAAACAACATGCTTTGTTGTATGCTGGTCTTAAGGTTGAACAACTGCATGTTTATTCCTCTGTTGTTGATTAAGTCATTCGCTCTCTCGGTGGTCTGTTTTTTGTGTATGGCCATGGCGGTACTGAGAAAACATATCTTTGGGAAACAATAATTGCGCGCCTACGAAGTGAAGGTCATGTTCTTGCAGTTTGCAACATGTGAGATTAAGAAAGGAACACAACTAGATGAACTTATATGAAAGACAAAGCTTATAGTATGGGATGAGGCACCGATGACTCATCGTCATTGTTTTGAGGCCCTTGATAGATCAGTACAAGATGTTACTTCTGACAATGTTGGTGATGGTTCTCGACCGTTTGGTGGTATAATTGTGCTGCTTGGTGGTGATTTTAGACAAATATTATCAGTTATATCTCGCGGTAGTCGTGCTGACATGGTTGATGCATGCATTTGTCGATCTTACTTATGGGAACAGTGCATCGTTTTCACTTTACATGAAAATATGCGTCTTTTAAAGGCAACAACTCAACAAGGTCAAATTGAAATGAGAGCCTTTAGTGAGTGGTTATTAGCTATTGGTTCCGGAGATAAATCCATTTGCATTGATTTTAATGATGTTGATCCCGATGCTAGGTGGGTTTTAATTCCATCTGATTTACTTATTCTGTCATCTCAGTCTCCAATTGCAGATATTGTTAGTGAGATTTATGATGATCTTTCTAATAAATATAATGATGCATCATATTTAAAGGAACGCACTATTGTGACACCTTGTGACAGATATCAACCATTATGTACTATGTTCTATAGCTGGTGATGAAGTTATTCTTTTCAGTTGTGACTCTATAGCTAACGCGGGAAAACAAAGTGCAAATTATGATGTTCTTTATCTAGTTGAGTTCCTTAATACTATCAAGATAAATGTTGTTCCAGATCATGAAATCAGATTGAAAATTGGAGCTCCGGTCATGCTTCTACGTAATTTAAATCAAAATGAAGGTTTTTGTAATGAAACACGTCTTACCATTACAGGTTATCTTTACATGCTTTCTTTAGTAGGGTAGGATTTTTATATTGTTTTTTGTCATCTATTCTTTCATATTAGGTCTATCCATTAATTATCTAAATATATTCTTTTTGTATAGGTATCACGCAACGAATTATTGAAGGTGTCATTATTTCTGGTGGTCATATTGGCACCAAGATACATGTGCCTCGCATCGTTGCATATGGTGTGACTACCAAATGGCCTTTTACTCTCAGGCGGTTACAATTTCCTATCCGTCTTTGTTATGTAATGACCATTAATAAGAGTCAAGGTCAATCATTAAGTAAACTTGGGCTTTATTTGCCTAAACCGATTTTTTCACATGGTCAATTATATGTTGCTTTATCACGGGTTATTTCTCGAGCTGGTCTTAGAATTTTAATCCAGAATGACCCCTCTGAACCTCCGAATTGTACAAAGAATGTTGTGTACACTAAAATCTTTGATGGTCTTTTATGAGGTGTTTTCTCTCTTCAAATGCTGGGATTTTTTTCTTTCATACGTATGAATATTTGAAATACCTTTATTATGTCTCTGCTATATGTGTTGTGATAACAGAGCAGATGATGTTAATAGTTAAAGTGTGTAATTGTGGGTTTATTTATACCTCATGGGGTCTATTGGTAGGTTTCTAAATATTGAAGGGGACGTGTTGGAAGTTTCTCCCTTTTTACTGTCTTGTTTAGGGTGTATTTTGAGTACAAAGGTTCTGAAAAAAATTCAGGCCCAATAAAAAGACATGTAAATGGACCCAGCCGAGTTGCATTGAGATAATACAATTCTCGCTGCGCTTCGCCTAACTTCCACACGAAAATGGCGAGATGTGTCTGTGGCAGTCTCGTTCCCGCTTTTCTTCCAGCTGCTCAATCGGCAAGATGCAATGTCTTCTTCGGAATCAGTAGAAGATTGTACGCTTCTTATTCTTCATCGAGAGTTAGCATGAGCTTGAGGGCGGGAATCGTCGGCCTTCCTAACGTCGGCAAGTCCACACTCTTCAATGCAGTCGTATGTATTGTTTTTGTTTTTGTTTTTCCAAGCGCAATAGATCAAGCGATATTCGGTGGAAGCTGATGCTCGAGGTGATTGGTTTATGTAGGTCGAGAATGGGAAGGCTCAAGCTGCTAATTTCCCTTTCTGTACAATCGAGCCGAATGTTGGCATTGTTGCAGTTCCAGATTCGCGGCTCCAAGTTCTGTCCGAGCTCAGCAAATCACAACGAGCGGTTCCGGCGTCTATTGAATTTGTGGACATCGCTGGGCTGGTTAAAGGTGCCAGTCAAGGGGAGGTGAGAGTTATTATTCGGTTCATTTGTCCAAACGAGCTTGACGAGAGTCATATCAATTGCTCAATGGCCTGCAAAGGTTTAGGAAGAGTTGCTGGTCTAAGTCTGTATAAGGTTGTAGCCGAATTGTTTAATTTTAGTACTTGTAAGTTGAAGGAGTCAGCCTCAAGGAGTTAATCATGCCGCTGAATTGTTTTTCAGCTGCTTATTTCTATCATTGCTATCATTTCTCTTTTAATATGCTGTGATTTGATTACTGTTTGAACTTAAATGGAGCCTCTGCATCATTAACTTTTCAGGGCTTAGGTAATAAGTTCTTGTCACATATCCGTGAGGTGGACTCCATCCTTCAGGTTAAACTCTATTCCTATATATTTTTACTTCCTCTTTAGGGTGCAACCAGTGTTACTGTTATGTCTCTTAACACTGGTTGTTGTTAATAAATGAAAACGTGATGTTTGAAGAGAGCCAATGCTACCAATAATATTCAGATTTTCCTGGCAGTTCTGTGCTATAAAAAACTACTCATATTTCTTTGATAGCACTTTGTAGTAAAGTGACCTTCTGGAACTTATTTGTTATTTTTATTTTTTAATTAAATTATATGTAAGGATTATCCAAGATTGCGTATCAGGGATCTTTTCCTTCCTTTGTTTCTGAGCAAATGATGCCTGTCTGTGTAGGGTCCAGAAATTATCTACTTCCAAAAATAAAAGTAGATAATCAGATTCTGCTAATTTTAGTCTGAAGTTGCTTGAAGGGCAAGTAGGTGCTCAGTTTGTGTGGGAAAAAAGCATGCAATTCATTTTTGGTTCGGCAGGTAGTTCGCTGTTTTGAAGACAATGATATTATTCATGTGAACGGCAAAGTGGATCCCAAGGCTGATATAGATGTCATCAATCTGGAACTGATTTTCTCGGATTTAGATCAGGTATGCCTAGTAGACTTGGTATGAGACTGTATCAGCAATCAGTAAAGGATTGAATTTTAATTTCACTAATGTTGGAATGGAGTAGTAGCTAAGACTTCAGCAGCCACATTTTTTTAAATGATTACTGTATGAACATATTTGGATGGGCAGATGAACTGAATCTTTACAAGGAATGCAGATTGAGAAAAGAGTGGAGAAACTCAAGAAAAGCAAGGCAAAGGATTCACAATCTAAAGTTAAGGTGATTAATCTATGTTCGTCTTAGTTCCATTTTGGTAGCTATGGTATTTTGCTCCCTTTTTAACCCTTGGTTTAACTTGTTTGTTCTTCAACAGGGTGTTAACTTATGGCCTATGAATATAATCTTGTTCTATGAAATCTAACTTTAGCTACTTTCAGGAGGAAGCAGAAAGGTCTGCGCTGGAAAGGATTCAGAAGGTACTGATGGATGGAAAACCAGCACGATCAGTTGCTTTAGCAGATTTGGAGAAAGATGCTATCAAGCATCTGTGTTTGCTTACAATGAAGCCTATCATCTATGTGGCGAATGTTGCAGAATCTGATGTAGCTGATGCTGAAGATAATACGTACGTAAAAGAGGTGGCAAAATTAGCATCTGAGTTGGAATCTGGGGTTGTGATGATTTCTGCACAGGTTAATTTTTTGTCCTGTTCCAGTGGTTATACTTTTTGTTATATACTTCATGGGAGCAGGCTTTCAGCAAATTGTGCTTTTGCAAATACCAGTCCTGCCTCCTTCATGCTTCCCGTTTGTTACTGAACGCCTAATGTTTTTCCAGTCAATTTACTTTTAAAAAGAAATGGGTTTCCCTGTTCAAATGAAATTACATATGTTCAATTTGTTAAGCATTTTAACATGCTTAGAAGCTCATGATGGCATGACAGGTTGAGTCGGAGTTGACTGAACTTCCCCAAGAGGAGCGTGTGGAGTATTTGACATCTCTAGGTGTCAATGAAAGTGGCCTTGGAAACCTTATCAGGGCAACATATGGACTTCTTGGATTGCGTACATACTTCACTTCTGGCGAGAAGGTAGGCCTGATCCACTCCAGAAGAATTCCATAAGAAGTTTGTTGTAATTGGTACCTTTGTTGATTTGCATTTTCTGCAGGAAACTAAAGCATGGACAATACTTGCAGGTCAGATTCCCTTGTCTTTATCATTTGTTACATTTGTTGTGGTTTTATTGTTCTCTGATATTCATGCTGTGTTGATTAGGGATGACTGCACCACAAGCTGCTGGAGTTATTCATTCTGACTTTGAGAAAGGCTTCATTCGTGCCGAGACTGTAAGCTTTATCTTTTCGCCCCCCTTTTTCCTTTCTTCTGTTTTCTTTTCCCCTTTTTTCAATGGTATTTTCCCTGAGGTGCCTTTGTCAAGTTGGCAAGTATTTTGCTATCTAATGTAGGCGAATGTGATGCTATGCCATGTAAGAACTTTTCTAATGTTTTCTTCCTAAGGACTAGCTCTGCTTTAGCTCTGGGGAAGCAAACAATAGTTTTCGAATTGAAGGCCTTTGACGCTGCAGCCTGGACACTAAAATGCTGCAGAACACTCCTAAATTTGGGTGTGTCTATTTGCCTATTTATTGAATGCAAAAGCAAATGGAAGGAGGTTATTTCGTTATGCGTCATCTGTTATGTAATACATCAACATATCAGGGAGCATTACAACTGAATAACTTATAAGTCATAACCCAAATGACAACTTCTGACATAGTTTTGTGGGGAAATTGTAAAATTAAAACATTTCTTTGGAATAACACAATAAAGTCTTTCGGTTAAAGTGTCCACAGTATCCTAGAGAAGTTCGTCTATTGGCTGTTCTATCTCCTGAATCCTTAGTCTTGCATTTCTGTTTTAACAAGTTATGGCTGGTAACAAAGGTAATGAGAACATCTCATAGATTCTCCCGCACATTTCTTTACTTTGTGAGACATGTAAATTTTTTTCCAATTATACTGCCACTATTGATGCACTGGTATGTTCAGGTGGCGTATGATGATTTTGTTGCTGCTGGTTCATTGGCCGTGGCAAGGGAAAAGGGACTGGTTAGTTTATCGCTTTCCTTTTTTGCATGCGAAAATATTGTTTTTCTTCATGTAGAAGATGAATGGTCTGAGACTTTAGCGTGCATCCAAATATCTTTAATGACATGACTGCCACATTCCAGATTCTATTCTACTAGCTTTTCATGTTTGTTTTCTTCCCTTTGCTTGCTCTCTCATATTGTACATTAGTCTGTTTCACCCATCTCTAGAGTTTATAAATATCTTTGTCACAAGAAAACGACAACAGTGGTCCAATATTAATAGATGTTGATGTTACACATCATCTTATTTTGCTTTATACTGTTATACACGTGAATACCTTCTACATCTTACTCCCTCCGTCCCATACATGATACATGTCTCATTCCTATACATTTTGTGAAGGAAAAGGGACAACATATATGGGATGGAGGTAGTATTTATTTTAATACAATGTTTTAAAAAGTGGCACCCTTTACAAGACAGGGATGTATTAGGCTTAACCAAAAGAAAGTACATTTATACAGTGAAACAACCTGTATGGTAAGTGCTCTATTAATGCATTAGTTTGCAGCAATTCTTCCAGCTCGTTATATTTTTTGGATTTGAAGTGCAATAAATAAGAAAATGGTAGACAATGAGAAGATGAGAGCAAATTTGGCTCACAGTGGACGATGGTGAATGATATTACTAATGAGAACAGAAATTATGCTACAACTTAAGTGCTCGTAATCTATGCGTGCATGCATCTATGCACATACAAAGTTCAGCACGACATAGTGTTGACTAGCATTCATGGCTGAACATTATGAACAGTCAATCACCTAATTCTCCCTCCCATCCCCCTCCCTCTTCCCAATATATTTTAAAAAATAAATATATGTTTTTGCTTTGCAGTTGCGAGCTGAGGGAAAAGATTACATTGTTCAGGAAGGAGATGTGATGCTTTTTCGTTTCAATGTGTAATGGTTTTACATTTGAAGAATCAAGGATACTTTGTCATTCTTGTGGACTTGGTATTTCTGCTGATGATCACATCACTGGTTCTGGAGATTGAGTGGTCTAAGTCAAGTCCACCATGAGGCAAGTATATTGGGTTTACAATTTTGTTAGAGAATTGGCTTATTGAGAGGGATGGAGTTCAGTACCCAAAGAAAGAGGCTCAAATTGGGCATGGGTGCAATTGCTTTGCCTAGCAGTAGGATCTTAGTGATGTTTAAACCGGATGTTGTCTTTATCAGTTGGTTGGTATAGGGGAAAGGTGAGGATCTAGTGACTTGAACTCCCCTTCACATTTTCACCCAGAATTTCCAATTAATTAGTGTATATATGGAAGTGTTAATACCTAAATCAGAACTGGGGGTTGCTTGGTCTGACGTTGACCTTTGGCATCGTTACTGTAATTTGACACTTGTCTCTCTTCAGTTATTGTTCAGGAGGTTCCTTGCAGCGGCCTGTTATGAAGGCATATTGCCGTATGCTGCTGTGTTGTGGGTCAGATTTGGGTCAATTAAAAATATAGGATCCTTAACCGTAAATGTACTTATTACCAGTATTAATTACAAATAATTTTTCATACTCCATCTGATAAGGACCTAGGAGCCTTCAAGGTTAACTTGAAGGATAAGCAAGGAGGGAAGCATCAAGAACATTGGGGGAAGGCAAGTCAAGGCCCAAAGCAAAGTTTTCAAAGCAGGCCATGCGCTTATACTGGGCTCAGCATGCGCTCAAGTATGCGCCATCTTCCATCCTTGGCATTGTTTACTTTGTTACGTTGTCTTATATTATCTCATACTCTTTTATTGTATCCTTTATTTTTCAATATTTAATTTATAATTTTATTTTTTTTATATTTATAAATATAAATTTAAAATTTTTAGGTATGTATAATAATTTAATATATCTAATTTTTAAATATATTTTTTTATAATTTTTTTTACCTTAAATTAATATAAATAAATTAAAGTTAAATGACGTCTAAAGTTAATTGTTGTAATAAAAAATGGATAGAAGGAGTAGAAAGAGGTGAAGGAGGCCAACAACTATCTACCTAATAAGAAGCTCGCGCAAGCTAGGTCTGACTCTGTATATGAACCTCTCCACCATTTGAGGTTCGTATCACCATTCGTACTTAATTAACTGTTATATTTGATTTAAATTATTATTAAGAAAAATCGTTAAAAAATATCTAAAAAAATACAGTATTTGAAAACTAAAAAACTTTGAATTGTCATATGAATATAAACTTAATGATTTTACATATCAGAATGTTGGAATTGAAAAAGTCATACATTAAATTAAATGTTGAAAATCGAATATATCAATTAATTGAGTGTGAAATGAGTATATTCTATAATATTAATTTATTGAATCGACATGACTTGACACTCGCGGAGTGAGACAAATCTTATGTGACAATTTTCAGTATCTAACTTAAAGACGAAAATATTACTCTATGGAAATTGATCTCTCATTTTAACACTAGTGGCAAATTTGTTATACTTTAGGTGGGATAAATAATTAGTTAAGTTTAAAGATTTTACTGTTTTCTCATTTTAGGCTTAATGTTTTTTGAATTCTCAAAAAAGTCTAAATATTTTTACAAATGTAGAGAACTGAGATTAAATCTTTAAGGAAAGTTGCAAGTTACGTTTAAAAATTTCTGGAATCTATGAAATAAGGCCTAACAAGGGGTTTAAAGCTTATTTGGGTCCTTTAACAAGTCTAGTTCATACAAAGTAGTACTAGAGCTATGACAACAACCAAACTAGACTCTGATACCAATTTTAACCCAGATAATAATAATGGATTAATACATTAAAATTGTGAGATGACAATAATAACACACAACTAATATTATAACATTGAAAACTCAAACTTACAGTAATCTGGTAAATACCAGATGATCACAACAATTGAAAATAAAAGCTGATGAATGCACACACGAGCACACCAAGCTTCCAACAACTACACACGTTCAAAGTAAATTACAAACAATATTTTTAGCTAGAAAGACGTTAAACACATGAACTTGGAGGAGTAGAGAGAGAGATTTTCAAGTAGAAATTTTATGGATGCCTCATTCTGTTGTGAAACCTTCTATTTATAGGGAAATGATTCATTTTTCTCCTATTGCCCTCCTGGCTGACAACCATAATTTCTGGCTATTGCATGTGAGCAATAATGCTTGCTTTATTAAAAACTGACTATTTCTGGCCCCATGAGTATGACCTTCATTTTCTGAGTGGAAACTTTACCCCACTCCTCACATGGCTTTGTCAGGTAGCCATAATTAATTCTTCGAGGTGGGCTCTCC
>JBBYHH010238897.1:6676-21903 GCA_038382905.1 Daphne laureola
CCCCCTCCCACCCATCTAAATCATGTGGAAGATAGTTGGTATGTCTTAAGTTGTATGCTTTGGTGATTCTTCTATGACTCATGCAATTTCTATATTGTCTTAGTGGATGTATGGAATTTATGTTTCAATGAGTCAATTGATGTTTGGAGGATGTTGTGAACCTTTCTTCATTTAATCAATTTAGTAGTAGATTTTTGTTCTTGATGTACTAAATAAGAGACGTTTTACCCGATGAGGTGTTGAGCCAAATTTTTTCAAATGTTGTGTGAATATTCTTTCATGAGAGTATCTTGTTTAAGTGTTTGAGCTAGAACTTTCTTGCTTGAGCCATTGCAAGTCCGCATTGTTGTATGAATATTGGGAAGAAGATGACATTTTAGGATATGAGTCACTTAACTTAAATACCCAACCTTACATTAATTCCATTAGTGAGTCCCTTTGAGCCTAAGCTAATTCATTCTCATTACCACATCTTAAGCCTATCCATTCTCTAATAGTATCCTTTAGTCCTTGCACTTCATGTACATGTTAATTGGCCTTTAGGTGCTGTTTTTGTTGAGAAATATGTGCATATTGTGAGTTTGGGGGGATTTTTTCTATATATGTTGTTGAGCTATCAAAATGAGTGACTTCTTTGGATAAAAGAAATGTGTGTCTAGTGCTGTAAATGTTCAAAAAGAAACACCTAGTATGAAAAATTTCAAAACAATTATGAAAATGGTGCATTTCAAAGAGTTCAAAATGAAAAAGGCACTTGTGTAAAGTTGAAAAGTATCCAAGGATGGTAAAAGGTGAGGCTAATTATGTACACAAAAGTGTTGAAAATGAGTGAGAGTGACAAAAGAAACAAGAGGGTTTGGATAGAAATGCTAAGTCTTAGTTGCCCAACTTGCATGTGCAAGTAAGTCATTTAAGCTCCACTTATACTTAGCCTCCAACTAAAATAAAACACTCACCTAGCCAATGGTCTCATTACGACCTTGTGAAATACCATCCGACCAAGGAAGCATACAACGTTCTTCGGAACCAAGCGAAGGAGTTATTGGTTCGTTTGCAAGCTTATGGAAGGAGAACACTTAGCAAGATCATTTTAGCACACACACACTACCCTATTTATGTGAGAGAGAAACACTTAGGGAGTGATCATTTGTTTAGTGCATTGAGAATGATAGTCTGAGACTTTGTTGATTATTTGCATTTTTGTTCACATGCCGCTCTTTACTATGAATTGACTCTCGTAAACATGAATGAATTTGCGAAGCTAAGATTATAGTGGATTGTATTGCTGAGGACCAGCAATGGTTTGAGTGTGGGGGTGTGTTGTGTGTCAAAACACGCATATTTTTATGTGGCATTTTCTTACCATTCATACATCGTTTTGTGCATAAATTGGATTATTAGTGCATTCTACATGTTATCTTCAATTATTTTGTATATGCAAGATGAAATAAAGCTTAAATGGTGCAATTTAAAGGCTTAGAACTCAATTTACCGGTCAGAAGACCAAGTCAACAAGTCTCAGGTTAAAGGAGGAGGATTGCAACTCAAAGGAAGGAAAATGGAGAAAAAATGGGGTAAGGACGCAATGGTCGCCGCGCCCCTAAGGTCGGGGGTCGCGCGGTGTTATTCTGGTCGGCGCAAGCTCTGCCATCATGCAAATGTCTGTGTCTTTCTAAAGAGGAGCGTCGTGCAACACATATTTGCCGGCGCCTCCCCACCATGCGCGACCCCTGTGGGACGGCCGACGAAGAGGCAGATTCTACACCAATTTCCTTGGATTTCTCTTGGCTTAGCCCTTGTTTTTAGGACAAATATACCCTTAATGACCCTAACATGTCTAGGGATATTTTATGTCACCACCCTCTCCATGCACGGCCCGGAGGAAGCGGACGCAGGGCCGGAGGGGCCGGGTGATGGTCACTTACCCTGTTAAATAAGCAGCCAATATAGTGGGTTGAATCCACAACCCGGTCCCTGGATCACATAAACTTAACAATTCCTAAACTAACACATAGTATTTCAGCTATGTAAAAATTACTGCAGTTGTACAACAATCCGATTCCTCCACTTCAAAAATTCACAGAACAATATCACTGAGCTCCGCTCAGACCATATGTACCAGAAAGGAGTCTGGCTCTACAATACTAGGCGGTACTCCCCGATAAAGTAAACTACTCAGAATTCAGCATACATCCAATATCAACTATCACACATCGAACATCAAGGAATCATGGACAATGATAAATAATTTACTCATACATAATAACCATGTCTAACACCATGTATACTTAGTTAATCGTACACTATCCCGTAGCGTGAATCCATGCCAACATGTGCAAATACATGTACACCTACAGAGCCTGACATACTAGACCACCATCAGGTCGCTGCTGCTGCTGCTAACATAAACATCAAGGAAATAACCGTTAGACGTTTCATTAATAGTGCTCATCCAGAAAATCCATATAATCGATTATCATAACCATACTCAGTCCTTTACTCAAACAAAAATCAATCCATTATCCCATATCAAGCATTTTCCATTTCATATACTTTCCATATCATACTTTTCCATATCATAACATTTCCTTTCCATACCTTGTTCCATTATCAAACAATCTTTCATATATCATAATCATTTCTCAATCGGGTTCACCCCCCGTCCCTTTATCATAAATCATAATCATAGAAGGAGCTAAATGTACCTCTGGCACAACATCATAATAAGACTAGGCGGGGTTACGCTGCGGGTCTAGCATCAGAAGCTCCTGAAAAATGTTATATTATGAAAGGGGTGAGTTCCCAAGAGAACTCAGTAAGGGCTGAGGTAAGAATAAAGGTCTAACGAACAATACCTGCAATGACAATGTTAGTATGTACAGTATGCAATATACTATGCAACCTATATGTAGTTATGAATGCATGATATGCAATGCACTTTCCTTTCTTCGCATAATACACAATCCTTTCCTTTTTCCATCCCACAAATCACGAAGGCCCTCAGTGATCTTATTTCATACCACTCAGGGTCTCCATAACAATACATGCGCATGGTACCAGCAAGGGGCCTAGGAACCCGTAACCATCATCATCGCTCATTATAGAAGAAAATACCATAACTGTATCCATAAGGTTCCCAGAAATGATCACGAGGATCACGAAACCACAATAAAGCATAAGCCATAAACCATCAATAATTCTTACGCCAATAACCATTTAACCCTTGCAGCATAAACGATCACCCTATCACCGTAGAACACAACTATAAGGGAGTTGCAAGTCCCTCATCTGGATAACCTGCACACCTCTATTCTTACGATGGGACTAGTCTCGGGGGTCACTGGGCCCCACCCTCAGTCCGAGAACTAGCCTCAACTAACTCGATATGCAAACCAGTAATCCAGAGTGCATATAAAGAAAGCTGAACCCTTACCTGACAATTCGTGTCCTTTGCCGTGCTTTCCCAAGACAATCTGATCGACCCGAAAATTCGGTAGCAATCCGGCCGTATTTCCGCAGCCCAGAAAGAAAATATAGTTGAACAACCACACAACAATAGAGACACAAACCATAAATCATCAATCATTATTCATCACATAAAGAAGCTCAATTTAAGCTTCACCGGAATCAGTCATATCAACAGACACGTTCAAACATTCATATGGCTATCATAGATACTTATAACATTTCGGAGACTCATAATTCAATACCATTTGAACTCTAAGTCAACTTTCATCGAAGAACCTAAACTTTGGTTCTTCAACCATATTTTCGGCCATAGATGGAAAATAAGGCCAACCATGCAAAATATTGCCAAACATCCATATAATGACTTAGAAGTTCACATACAATTCCATTCCAATGCTAATCCAACATTTATCAAAGAATACCCACTTTGATCCTTAACTTTCAATTTAAACCATCACATGGAAAGTGGAAACTAACCATGATACATATCACTAAAAATGCATAGTTCCATTTTAGGATAAACTTTGGTGCACTCACCAAGATTACTAATTCTTGTGTGATTAGACCAAAAACATTGGGATTAAAATGTAAAGTATGCAAAAGTACAAGAATTCATGTGTTAAGAAGAACACTTTGCATATTTCGGTTTATAAGCATTTCGATCCAATTTCATGATTAATGTGAACTTGTTTCCTAGCGACATTTGTAGGAAAATTGAAGGACTAATGTTGAAATATCATCCCTGGAAGCAACAGTTGATTTCTCCATCAGAATCAAGAAGATATTGGGTTGAAAATTTGCAATCTAATCATTTATGAAAAGAAATCAAGGAACGTTTGATGCAGTAGGCATCAATACGTTGATATCAGAATTGCTCAGAATTAATGCTTGAAGACATTCATATAAGAAGAAAATCACTCCATTACTGGGCATCAAAAAAGAATGAAAGCATACAAGTTCAAAGGTCATAAGAGAAGCCAAGATGAATGAAGAAAAACCATCAAGTTGTTGAAGCTAGTCTTCATCAATGCGTTGATGGAATGAAGAATAAAATCTATGAAGATCTGCAACGGCTAGAAATCAATTGAGAACGGTCAGAAAGCTCCAAAATGGAAACTATTCATAGCCAACGGCTATGAAATGATGTTAGACACTCCTACCCATTTGTGAAGCAATTGAAGCCTATAAAAGCCGAAGAAAAGATGAAGACAAGAAGAACACAACAGGACACACTACAGCAATACTACTCATCCCTGTACATTCTGTGAATACTTTTCATCTTCATCACTCACATAGAAAGAAAATCTCGAGCTATCACTCACAAAGCTGCAATCATCCTGTAGATCATTCTCCAGAACCTTTGACTATATCAGAAGAGAGTTCATTATCAACAGAGAAGCCTACTCTACTCTTTACATTCTTATTCTTTATAATAGGCTATCTCTCGAGCTTATATTGATCAACATCATTAGTTGGTGGTGATAGACTAGTTCTATATCACTGATTAAGTGATACTTTTTCACCACCACCCCCTCGCTACATAGCCCGGCGGGAAGCGAATGCGGGGTCAGCGGGGCGGCGGTGAGCTAAACGTTGTCCACTAGCTTGGTTGGGAGGATTTTGATAAATTTGACCTTGGTAAGGGCGGGGCTTGTTGTAGTAGCCTCCCCCTTGCTGAAATTGTCCTATATTCTATAGATATTGGAAAAATTGGCACTTCTCAACCATTCCATCTTGAATTTCCGCCGACATTACTTAAGGTGGAGCCACTTTTTGTACTTGAGTCTTCATAATCCTTGACACCATGGAAGTGAGGGCACTCAATTAAGGTTGAATACTTGTGTCCTTGTCAACCTCATAAAGTCCTCTTTTGATTTGAGAGTCGCCACTCCCAACTAGGTACATCCTCTCACCAATTGACCATTGTTGGTCATTTTCTTCCATTAATTCAAGAAGGTCCCAAGCAGATTTCAGTTCCATGTAAAGGAACCAACCTCCAGTGGTAGCATCCAAATGCCACTTCTTCTTCTCCAATAATCCTTCATAGAACAAGCATACTTGGTATTCTCTTGAAACTCTAGCTTGTGGACATATCTTAACCAAATCTTTCAATCTAGCCCATGATTGTGACAATGTCTCTTCCGGATCTTCCTTGAATCTCAAAATTTGATTTTTCAAGTCAAACGCTTTGTGTGGTGGGAATTATTTTTTGATGAAGGCATGTCTCAAGTCAGCCCAAGTCCCAATATTTTCCGGGTTTAGGCCCTTATACCACTTCTTAGCATTTTCTTCAAGAGAGAATGGAAACAACCTCATTCTCTTTGCTTCCTCTAAAACTCCTCTCAACTTAATGATGTTACATATAATGGAAAACTGATCCAAATGATCATTGGGGTCCTCATTGAGCAATCCTCTTAAGCTATGGTGCTCAACATAAGTGAGTACATGGCCCGGAATAGTGAAATCATGTTGCACCGGTGTAGGCTTGATAATCCTTTCATCATCCTCTCCATAGACCAAAGGAAATAAGTCATCCAACCTTCTTCTTTCTCCATTAACTCCATTGCGGGAAGCGTTAACATTCTCATCCCTTTGTTGCCGAAGACCATCTACCCCATCTCTTTGTATCATAATCTCTTGATCTTAAAGATTTTCACCATTTCCCCTATTTTCTTGGTTTCCCTGTGGTGGATTCTCATTTAGATCCACTCTAATTCCATCATGATTACCTCCATTACCATTTCTACCATTTTTGTTGATGTCATTCAAACCGAGATCATTGCCAACTGGATTCGCCATTCTTGTTTGATTTCTCAACCGTCACAAAGTTCTTTCAATTTCTGGATCATATGGTATGATTGCCCAATTCTCTCTTCTTCTCATGCAACAATTGGTACCTACATCAACAAATATCAACAAACACTAGAGAAATTGTAAGTAAAACTACCAAAAGGACACAAAAGCAAAATAACACACAAATCACCAAAAACACCCAATTAAGTCTCTCTGGCAACGGCGCCAAAAACATGTCATGGGCTTCTAGGGTGTGCAATATCTTGATCACAAACAATAGCAAATGCACAATACGTCTTAAATTTATAGCACCTCTAACTCGCACACTTGTCTTATCATAGTAAGGGGCTCAATTAGAGGGATCGACCCAAGGGAGAGGGTTTAGGTGTAAACAAGTGACAAATGTTATTCGACCTAAATATGATGATGGTAAATAAAGTAGAATGATGGAGAAATAGTGTGTGAACAGTAATTGAAGTGGTTTTGTGATGGAAAATAGTAGCTTGATGTGCGAGTCACGAGAATGGAAAAATAGTAAAAGTACTAAAAATGAGTTTCAATCAACTAACAAGCTCTTATAGGGGTTTCTACCTACTGTGGAGGTTCACTATCATCATCATATCATGCAAAGAGATGGATTATAAAGGTTACATCACTTTCCTCTGGGACAAGTAAACATTCTCTACCAAACTAAGGTTTTAGGAACTTTCATCCTCTAAAGATACTTAGCCTAGGATAAATTCGAGTAACATAATAAATACATCAATCATTATCCACGGGCCCTCTCAGACTCTGATTCAACTAATGAATCGATTCCTAAGATCTAAATTGATAACTTCCCTCTCGGGTTCATCATTGAACATCTAGATGGCATACTAGCATGGTGATCAATCATCAAGTATGCATACATGATCAAAAGTGCAAGGAATCAATATCTAAGTATAAAAAGACATGATACATGATAGTTAACCTTATAGGTAAGCAAATCCTAGAAGATCATAAACAACTACTCACAACTAGACATGCTAATCAAAGAAATCAACATGTTCATAAGAGTAAACATGATAAATAAAACAGATAAGGAGAAGAAAAAGCCTTTAATGAAGTAATCTTGGAATATTCTCCAAGAACACCATTAAAAGGGAACTCTAACCCTTGAATTGATGAAGAAAATGACAGGAGATGCACCAATCCCAAAATTCTGATTCTCCTTTCTAAAACTTACCATAAAATGTCTATTTATTGTGACATCACATCCTAAAATGCCCCTAGATATGTTGGGCATCCAAAAAGAGTCATTAAGGGTATATTTGTATAAAAACCATGGGCTGGCCCAAAGCAATTTCAGGGAAACTGTTGTAGGAACCGCCTCAGTATCGGCCGTTGTGCAGGGGTCGCACAAGGTAGGGGCACACTGTTCAATTTGCACTGCGCGACCCCCCCTTCTCAGAAGACACAGAGCTGTTGCGCATGGATAGGGGGCGCGCTGACCAATGTAACACATCACAACCCCCGACCATTAGGGCACATCGGCCAGCTGCTTCATCAGCCAATTCTACTCCATCTTCCATCCTTTGACTTGCAATCCTCCTCCTTTGATGCGAGACTTCTTGACTTGGTCTTATGACTTGTAAATGGAGCTACAAGACTCCAAATGCACCATTTTAGCTCAATTTTACCTTGCATCTCTCATCTACAAAATGACTGAAGATAACAAGTAGAATGCACCAATAATCCAATTTACCCATAAAAAGATGTATGAATTGTATGAAAATATCACATAAAAGTGTGCGTGTTTTGACACACAACATATTGCTTAATATCGTCCCGTCATGGCGCCTTGCCCATCAACCCAGATCTAACAATGCCCTGAAGAGCAGATGGCGCTACAAAGTTACGTCACTAAGTAGTGACGTGTGCTCTACAATCTTCTCTTCTCTTTGAAAACTTTTACTCGATCTGAACATCCTTCAAATTTATGCCTCATGTAGACCCAAATATTCTCAAGAGGGGTGAATTGGTCTTAAAACAAGTTTAAAACCTTTGAATTTTCAACAAAAACCATCTGATCAACATGTTGATAATATCATAGTTGAGTATACTTGCAGCAGCAAGATATCAACGCATTGATGGTGTGCACTTGACAGAAATGAATAGAAGAATGAGAAACACATAGGTTTATAGAGGTTCGGTCAACTCGATCTATGTCCTCTACTCAAATCACACTTGAGATTTTCCACTAGAACTGAGGCCTGACATAGATGGCTTATACAGATTGCCTGACACATAGGACTTGAACAAAGGTTTCCTAACAAACAGGACTTTATGCCATAAATTCATGATAAACAAGACTTAACAAGGTGCCTGACTAACAAGACTTTCTCAAATGCCTGACTAACAGGACTTTGTACAATGGCTCCATTCTTAACATGAGACAACCTTCAAGCACTTGAGAAAGAACCTGCATCTTCCCAACAGGAGTATAACCCACTCTTGTAAGTCCCTCATCCCATCTCTCATGTATTCATTATTTACTTACCTTGCAAGTTAAGTTAATGTACTTTATTATTTGTCGAACATTTTCTAACGCCTCTCAATATTACTTGCAAGAAAATTGGGTACGTTGAGACTGAAGAGAAGGATGAGATGAAGATCTGGAAATGGAGATCTGCAACATGTGAAGACTCGAGAGCTTTAGAAACTAACGTTTGTATTTTAGGTTTTCTTTCATCAATAGCAAGCAAACACACTTTGAACCTGGTCTTGTACAAGGATGTTTATCTTCTAAACTACTCCTTATAAAGTGTTTTATAATCTTTCAAGCATTTTGTTTTACAAACCTTTCGAGTAGTTTAGTGAATATTCCTGGGATTTATGGCCGTGAACCATAGTTATCGGTGTGGTCAGTTCAAGTCATAATAAATGGTATCAGAGCTAGAGTTCAAAGTGTATTAAAGTTTTCAAAATGTTTTCAAAGTAGCTTGCTAAGTCTGTTAGTGTCTGAAGTGTCATCCGAGGGAAAAAAATTGGTAAGTGAAGAATTTTAAGAGACTAAATGGTAAGTTTCTCCACTTTAAACTCTTGTTGGTTTCTTAATTTTCAGTGTGAATTGAGACTAACATATTGTTTAATTTTTGGTTGAGAAAATATGAGCAAACTACTTTTAGGTAAGTGAGAAAGATAAATGGGTACTGCATTTGCAAAACAAATCAGAAAGGAAAAGAAAAGCATGAAAGACAACTATAACAAAATCCAAGGAAGGATTTACTGGGGAGCAATGACTGATAAAGGAAAGATAGGGAAGCTTTCCTATGAGGGAAGAAATGATGGCAAACAACCCCTATCATTGGGAGAAACAAAACCAAAAAGGAGAAAGAGAAGAAGATGCAAAGAGGACTAGAGCTAAGTTTTCCAACTTTGCTAATTTTGTTAATTTATTTAAATAGGTTTCCAAAGGTATTTTGATCTATAATTTTTCAAGGATTCATCTAACTAAGTATAATAGTTTTATTTAAATTCTCACAATTTATTTCAATCCGTGGATCTAGTTTATAAACTAAACTTAAATTAGACACAAAGTTGTCTTTCCAGAAAAGATAGCAGATTTTAACCCAACTTGTTCCTAAAAACTATATTTACGCCCTTGGATGTTTGATTTGAATTTTTTTTAAGCATAGCCTCACATGTCTAGTTTAAGAAAAAAAATATAAATCTTTATTTGGATACTTTTGGAAATTTCTAAAATTGTTTTACTACTCTTCCTTATTTTATGACAGAGGAAGAACTTGAAGATGAGGTATCGAGATGGTTAACAAGACTTAAAGAACCGGAATAAAGAATCGACTAAAGAACAACAAAGTGGAAGAAAAAGCTAAAGGAGCTGGTGAAGAAACAAGTATGCAAACAAATTAGGACTGGTGAGTTAAAGCACCGAGGTAAGACTACTGAACTAAGAACTTGAAAATGAGTGTTATGTAGGTGTATGTAGTGCTCAAAAGCCATCCAACATATATATTGGTGTATATTGGTTTTTGGAACACTGACATAATTATTTAATTAAAGATGCATCGTTCAGATTATTATTGTTGTCTTTGTTTTTGCATTAATAAAGAACACGAATAAATAATATAACCTTGGAACATACGATATTCCTAAATGACCCTAGTCAAGTGTTATAAAGAACATAGATTGATATAACACATGTGATACTAGCTTCAGGGTAGATTCACGTCGAACGTGGAATCTGACTTATGATTACATAAGTAGTTGTAATTGTCCGACCCACTTGGTAGAACTTAAATAATCGTCACATGATTATTGTAAGTTCTACACATAAACCATAGTACGTGTAGTCCTATGACCTAAGAATATGAAGATCTTCTTGTAGTAAGCTACATACTTTGATTCTATGTGCTATCCCTTCTTGACCAAAGGAAAGTGCTGGTTTTGAGTGTGCAACGAATTACGGAGTAAGACTGTCATATGTCAAGATGGTATTTGTCACTCCCATGTCATGGGAGTTTATTCTCCTTGGCCAGATTGAACACAATTCAATTAGAGAATATGATGAAAGTACATAACATGTGCATTAGTGTGGTTTGGTTGATAGGTAAAAGTTCTGTCGTATTTTAAACAAATTCTATATTACTTGGGTAACAGTGATGTGTTGCTAGATATCTCTCACTATCAGTAATTATGAGTGAGACATCATGATTATTCCCAATGTAATAAGAATGTACAGGGTCGCACACTCAATGAGTTAATTATGGATTATTTAGGTAAGAGACAGAAGTTTGGTGACTTAAGTGTCAGATTTGTAAAAGCTGGACACTTAAGGTGTTACAACCACCAAAGTCTGGTAAGGTTTCTCCGGCATTGAGGGGCCGACGATAAAGTTATTACGGGGTGAAAGTCTGAATTCATGTACGTGTTTACCTTTATTTATGAGTTTGAATGGTATTTCAGGTTCTGATTATCGATTGTTAATGCTTGTCTGTATTATGGGTTATTGGTTAACAGGTTTTTGAGTGTTTTGGTTAAGTATGGGCGAAACAATCGAGTGTTACAGGTTTACAGGTGCTCAGCAAAAACCCCAGGTGACGCACGCCAAGGGAAGGCGATCACCTGAGCATTGAAAATGGGAAATGGAAAATGGACAGGGGACCAGGCGACCGGCCAGGCAAGTGGAGCCTGGTGCAGGCGATCGCCTGGCCCTAAAGTTGGAAATGGGCAGAGGCCCAGGCGACCGGCCAGGTGATCTCCTAAGCCTAAAAATCAGAAGTGAACAGAAGGGCAGATGACCGGCCAGGCGAAGGGGGGCCTGGTTCAGGCGATCGCCTGACCCGTTAGAACGAATGGCCAGGGGGCCAGACGACCGACCAGGCCAACGGACCCTGGTGCAGGCGATCGCCTGACCCTGGGCAAGACTGGACAGGGAGTTAGGCGAGGGGCCAGGCGATCGGGCAAAAAGGCAGGCGATCGCCTGGCACCCTTAACGCGTATTTTGGGAGAAGTTTAAAACATGAAAAACTGGAGAGTTAATTCATTTCTCACCATCGTCTTCAACCTTCAGACTAAAGGAGCGAACCCCAACCTTCCCTACACTCCCAAACCCTCAATCTTAGCTCAAATTCAAAGGGAATTTGTGCTACATGCGAGGTTTCTCTCGAAACTGAAGAATCTAAGGAGGAAATTACGAATCATCCACCGTTTGGGCAATTTTCGGAATTTGGGTCCGTATTCAAGGTGAGTTTTCTCAGGTTTCTTGTTATGCATGGACTTGTAGACATGTTTTAGTGTTGAATTAGAGCTAGAAGCATGGTTTCAATCATTGATTACGGGTGGATTGAAGAAAATTTGGATTTAGGGTTTATGGTGCCCTGAGTATGAATTGTTAGGTGAATATGTAATTAAGGTCAATTTACTGCTATTGGGTATAATTGGAAAACATTAATACTTGGAACGTTAACCAATTACGCCTAGATCGTGGAGCTAAGGCAATCACCATAGTTTTTTTGTGGAAGGTAGAATGATGTGCTTTATTGAATCGTTGATTCTATTGTATCCGTATGGTGATTCTAAGCAACATTAATACTTTATGTAAGTTGTGAATCACGTTGTATAGTGGAAATACGGACTAAGTTCAATGTTGGTCATTTTTGTGAAATGTCAATCTGTGAAGGAAAAATGGAATGTTAATGCATGTATAGCTCCATAATAGTACATTGAATATGCATGCGAAGTTACAGAGGTTTTGGATAAGGTTTGGTTAGCTTTTGCGTAACAAACCTAAAGTACATTTATGGGTATTATGGAAACTATGTTAGGGATTGTGTAATGACAATCTATGACAGGTAATATACTTGTGTATACTACTTGTATCTGAAATGGCATTGTAAATGGTTAGGTAATGGGAATCGATAAAGGAAAGGAAAAGAGCTTTGGAATGGGAACGACTAAGGTCTGCTTTGTTATTGCTTTCAGGTAAGGGTTCAACCTTCTCGTATATGTATTTATATAGTATGGGTTGGTTGAGATTAGTTTTAGATCTTGGTCTCTGACTTCGGTCCTAGATCTCGACAGTTGAGTCTAAGACTAGTTCCAAAGTAGCGGTAAAGGTGTGCAGGTAATGGGATTGTACAACGGTTTTGTGTGTCCTTATGACCACCGCACCCGATGATAGCTATGGGATGTGTCGTGGTTCATGTGTCTTAGGACCCGAACTAACTGGGTACGACAAAACGTATCACGGTTCTTTGAGTCAGACCGACCACCAAACCCTCTGCTTGTGACACGGTTATGGGTCTGTTATGGGATTGGTTCTGTGGGTCCCCACGACCATGAACCCTCTGATTCTGATTCTGTATTCGGATTGTGTCTGTGTGACCATGAACCCTTTGATTCTGTCTGTTTCTGTTCTTCTTGATTCTGTGCATCTTTAAGAACACGAATCCTCTGATTCTATTTCTGTATTCTTCTTGGTTCCGTGGATCTTATGATCACCGAACTCTCTATTTCTGTTCTGATTCTGCCATTAGGGCGATAACCACGGTTAAAAAGGGTCCTAGGCCCTCGCTGGTACCATGCGTCTGTTTCTGTTATAGTGTGAAGATTTTATGTACTCCTTTACTGTGGTTCTATGGCAGTTCCACAGATAAGGGGGCATTCGTGGTGTGTGGGTTGGATAGGACTGTGAATGTATGTTTATTATTGTATTATCAAACTATACTCTGTATTCTGTATCTGCATCTTCTGACATGGTCATTGCAGGAATTGCGAAGAAAACCTTTACTTCTACCTAAACTCTTACTGTGTTCTTTTGGGAACTCACCCTTATATTCTAAATATTTCAGGAGCATCTGGTTCTGAGCCTGCGGAGTAGTACCGCACGGCTATTAGTGTTTTGTACTTAAGGTACATTAGCTCCTTCTGTGTTCTGTGATTAAGGTTATAGTGATATCTGGAAAGCAATAGCATTTATGTATTCGGTTATGGGTTATCTATTCTGGTATTGGTCTGAAAAGGTACATTACCTATATGACTAATGGTTTGTCATTCTGTATTGTATCGCACCTACCAGCAGAGTAACCGTTGGACCGTGCTTTTTTCGGATAGTTGACCCGACACCCCGGATTAGCGTATGTTTATCTGATAGCCTATAGTAGCTCTGTAGCATAGATTGCACGATCATATAGACATGTAGAACGGAAAAGGAATGTTGTATTGATAATTCTTTTATAAATGGAGTCATCGTTATCTGTTATGTATGTTTACCTTAATGGGAAGTGATTGCCTGAGGCAGCCTTCTTTCAGAGTATTTGGCCTGAGCGGAGCTCAGTTTATCTGCTATTGTTGGAAATTCTATTTTGGAGGAGCAAGGAATGCTTCTAAGGTATGTTAATAACTTCCGTATTTATGGACCGATAACGTGGGTATCCCACATTATTGTGTTGTGCATTTATAGGTCTGATCATTTTCCTCACCGCCGCCCCTCCAACCCCACGATCGCTTCCCACCAGGTCGTGTGGTGTGGGGTTGGGGTGACAATTTGGTATCAGAGTAGTTTTTAGGAATGGTTGAGAGTGTGTTTGGATGGGCGATGCCTCTATTCGACTGATCTTTTCCAGGATGGTTTTGTGGCGAGGATGGCCACCTCCTCATAAGAACCATGTTGGAAGGGGTAGTAGAATAGTGGGCTATCCATCTGAATGTGCTTGAGATTGTTCAGGGTATGGTGTTTAGTACCGTGTAGTCTTAAGACTTGGTACTGTCTGTGGTTACTGTGTTGGACACCAGTAATTGACTCAGGGTGCAACAAGCTGTACCTGGAAGATAGGATGCCGTCTAGGCTTAGGAAGGTAGTTTAAACTACCTCTCCCGTCAGAAGAGATGGTGGTTCAAGTGGAATAAAGATTAGAGTACAGTATTGAGTTATTAGGATTGAAGGGCTAGGTTTCTATGATTATTGTGTGTTATATGATGTAGGTTTGTCTGTGTGATAATTTGCATCATACATCATGGATTGCATCTATGCTACAGAGCCATAGGATTTTCTTCTACTGCTAGTGATTAATGGATAAATATACCTTTATGTTATGGAATTTTAGAAAATGGTCAGAACCGGTAGGCAATTGGAAATGGGTATGGGGAGTAGGGAGGAAGATCCCGCTCTGACTCTTAATATGAGAAGGAGTCATAGAGTGACTCGACGGAGGGAGGTACTTGTGTAACCTCCACCTCCGCAAGGGAATGTGATGTATGTTCTGGATTAGACGAGAGCGTTTCTCAATACTGTCTAGACAGGGCCTGGACTTGATGGATAGGCAGGTCAACCCCAAGGGGGAAACACTGAGACTGAATAGGTGGGATCTGAAGATCCGACATATGATGATCTGAGTGATGATGGGGACAGTTCTGATGACCGAGATTATGATGCCCATGTTGATGAGGCAGAAGATTATGAGAAT
>JBBYHH010238898.1:0-13126 GCA_038382905.1 Daphne laureola
TTCAAAGTTCCAGTCTTTGATTTGTAATCTGCTAGATTATATTTATAGGTGATACCCTATAAGCTGCAGGGTTCTTTCCATTTAGGTTAATTTCTCTGTTCTCAGCTCAAATGGTGCGTCTTATGCACAGGAGGAGCAAGGAAAAGGCCATTGTGAAAAGTGAAGTCTAAAAAGTCTGATACTTTGACATGGGCAACTTTGCCCCAAGTCAATGGAAGATAGTATGTCATCCTGGTTTAAGGAACATCCTGTTCATCTTTGGGGTGGTTGTTTCCACCTTGATTATTTTCCAAATTTGTGGTCTTTCTTATGAGACATGGCTAGCTCCGAGGTCTGTCAGTGAGGATCCGGTTGTGATGCTAACTCACAATTCCTCGATGCCGCAAAGTTTTGTGCTTGATGTGGTGGCGAATGATGCTAATGGTTTTGGGGAAGACGAAGAAGATGAAGTTGGAAATGGAAGTGAGGATGGTGTTCTAGAGATTAATGAAGCTGCGGATTTCATTGCAAATGGATCTGGGTCATCTCCCGGAAGTAAAAGGTCCAATGGTGAGCCCTCCTTTCTTGTGCATTGTTATCGTTCATCGAAATTTTATGTGTTAAATAACTCCATCGTTTCAGAAACTTCAAGTGCTTACATGGAGATAGCACAAAGGTTAGAACACAGAAACTCATCGCCCGATGGTATTTCAGTTTCTGCAATAAACAGTAGAGGGTCTGAGCTAGAAGTTGAACAGAAGAATCTTGAGCCACTGCAAACTGCAGTGATCAGTCAAAACAGTACTTATTCACTGAATTGGCCGAGGAGATGGAAGATACAGCCGGTATCGTTTACTCAGATGAATTTGTTGTTGCTCCAGAGTGTTATTTCTCCTCATTCTATGGTAAAAAATTTAACACCAAGCTTGTCCTTTCAAGAGCTGCAAAATTCAAGATATGTTTCTGAACTTCAATCTTATTCCTTTGGTGCTAATAGAAACCAAGATGGTCTTCACTGCATGATCGTGAGCTTCTATCTGCAAAAGTCAAGATTGAGAAAGCTTCTGTTGTAAGAAACAGGTTGGACCTTGATTCATCTGTTTATCGAAATATTTCCAAGTTTAAAAGGTGAAAGGGCGGGCATAAGTTTCTGCAATACCTCCAATTTTCTTAGGCTAAACTGCTAAGATAATTCTTGCATCCTCTGCAGAAGTTATGAGCTGATGGAGCAGACACTGAAAGTATACATATATAAAGAAGGAGTAAAGCCGTTATTTCATCAGTCAAAGACGCGAGGAATTTATGCCTCAGAAGGATGGTTTATGAAATTGATGCAAGGAAACAGAAAGTTAGTGGTGAGAAAACCCGGAAAGGCTCATTTATTTTACTTGCCTTTCAGTTCACTGCTGCTGAGAAATGCAATTGGAAGAAAATTCAGCAGTCGCATGGATGTTCAGAGATACCTCAATGACTACATTCAGTTGATTGCTGGGAAGTATAAATTTTGGAACAGAACTGATGGATCTGATCACTTTCTTGTTGCCTGCCATGATTGGGTATGCTAAAACCTTTTCAAATCAGCTACTTGAACTTGTGCAAAAACGACCTCCTTTATAGTGTATAAATAAGTAGTTTGTATGGATGTGATGATCATTGTTGGTTAATTTGCAATGTGGAATTTCAGGCCCCTAAATTTACAGAACACATGAAACATAGTCTGAGATCCCTCTGCAATGCCAATGCCGGCAAAGACTTCAGACTTGGCAAGGACACATCTCTACCGGTCACTTACATCCGTTCCGCTGCAACTCCTGTAGAGTATCTTGGAGGAAGACCTCCTTCAGAACGACCTATTCTCGCCTTTTTCGCTGGTGGTATGCATGGTTATCTCCGCCCAATCCTGGTCCAGCTCTGGGGGAACAAAGAACCCGACATGAAAATCTTTGGGCCAATGCCTCGTGACATCGAGGGTAAAAGGAAGTACAGAGAATATATGAAAAGCAGCAGATATTGCATCTGTGCAAGAGGGTACCAAGTCCACACTCCAAGGGTGGTTGAGTCCATCTTCCATGAATGTGTGCCTGTCATAATCTCGGATAACTACGTGCCTCCGTTCTTCGAGATATTGAACTGGGAGGCATTTGCGGTTTTCGTTCTGGAGAGAGATGTGGGGGAGTTGAGAAACATTCTACTGTCGATCCCTGAAGAGAGGTACCTGGAGATGCAGTCAAGATTGAAGATGGTGAGGCAGCATTTCCTTTGGCATAAAAACCCTGTGAAGTATGACTTGTTCCATATGATCCTCCACTCCATTTGGTATAACAGAGTGTTCAACATGAGAACCAGGTAAAAGATCTAACCATTCTTGGGTTCTCCAAGTTGTAATGAAACAGGGTTAACTCTGTATGTATGTATCTCTCAACTAAGCTCATTACATCTTCTAATGAACAAAAAATGTAGAGTGAACATTGTGTTAATCTTCACAATTTTGAAATTTCCAAGAGCAATTAGATTTGGGCCTACAGCCTTCAAGGTAGAGTGAAGAAACTAACACACTTGTTCATGGAGATAGTGCATGCTTTTTTAAACATGGGGATAAAAGAAAAGAATACATAAAACAGTAGTGCATATAAGTGGCTTTTGGACTTTGGGTAGATCTCACTGGACCGATCCAGATTCCATATTAACTAATGAAGCGCACAGTGCTTCCATTAAAACTTACTTAATTGATGATAATCTATAATCTTTTTTTTTTTTTACACAGATGATCTATAATCTTTTCTACACATAAATTGAGAATTTAATTTAATTCTGTATATAAAAGCAGATATATTTACCCAGCAATATATTCCAAATAGATAAATTTATTTAATTTAAAATGAGTTTAATAAATTTCTAATACTGCGAAGTATATAATGGATAAATCCCTGAATTAGATTGTAAGAATTTTATCAAAACAAGATATTATGTAGTAAGAATTTTCAATTTTCGTAACGGTTGTCTTTTTACCAATATTTTAATAGGTACGCAGTTAGGCGGATGTTATTTATCCACTAATGAAAAAAATCATTAGTGGGAAAAATATTATTTTATCATTCATTTAATTAATAGATCTTACTCTTCTTTATTTCTTCCTCACCAATTTCTCCAGAAATTTCATCTCACGTTCTCATTTGCTCCTCCGTTATAAAATTTTTCCACTTTCATGATCACCACCGATTCCGAGCCACCAACCACCAAATAATGGCCAACGATTGTTGATCTCCAGCGGCCGGTGATCTCCCAAGACCGGTGAGATGAATGACGACGAACGGTGAGAAGTCCGACGCATCTCGTTGCTGGTAGTGACAATCCATCTTCATCCGATGCGATTCAGATCTATAACCACCGGATGCAAATTCTATGTGACGGAGACAACCGTCGGCACTCCAAATCTGATCAGTTGCAGTGGTTGATGATTTAATGGTGACACCTTCAGATCTGGACGGAGCAAGATAGTTTAAGACAAAAGAGCAGCAGCAAAATTTAGAGGTAAGGAACTAGACAGTTTGTAGTATTTATCCAGACGTTATACCATTTTCTAATAGACACTATAGAAATGTGTTAAATAACTAAAAAACAATATAAATTGTTGTAGGAAATGATATCACTAATGAGTATTTCTATAGTGTTTTCAATGTTTATTGAGACATTATATCATCTTCTAATAGATATTATAGAAATGCATAAAATAACTAAACAAACAGTATAAACTTTTGTAATAGACAATATTGCATATTATTTTAGACAGTATTGCATATTATTTTAGACAATATAAATTAACAAAAAAATGTGAAAATTAATTTCTAAAAATATTATTTCACAAATTGCAGCAGTGGTGGTGGTGACGGTGGTGTTGGCGACGACGGAGGTGGTTCCGCCGGCGACGGTGGATGTGGTCTGGTGGCGATGGCAGTGGTTCCGACGGTCACGACGATGGTTCCGATAGCGGCTCTGACAATGGTTCCGACGGAGGCTCTAGCGATGTTTCTAACAGCGGCTCCGGTCTTGGTCCGGCGGTGGTTTAGGCGGCGCCTCTGGCGACAGCTCCGACAGCAGTGGCAATGGATAATGGTTTTGGCTAGGAAGGGTATTTTCGTCTTTAGAATTGTTAGTTAATTAGTTAGATTAATTATGTAATGTTAGGATCAACTAGTAATTTTTCCTACTAATTAGTAATTAACAGGACTAACGTAGTTAGGAAGTTTCTTCGATAAAAAATATAAATAAATCCCTTAGTTTTTCTTGCTTGTCACGAATTATTCATTGAACTTTTTATCCAGTTGAATAAATCACCAAATTTTTAAAATTATACCAATTTAATCACTGCGTTTCATTTCTGATGATGTTTCAGGTAAAAAAATGACACGGTTTGAGCACTAAGTTAAATCTAAAGTATCTCTAACTGTTCGATTTAAAAAAAAATACACGCACATTCAGTGGCTGATCCAATGATATAGGAGTGGTGTCCATAGACACCACTCAAAATATGTAAAACCGTATCTAGATATGAGTAATTTTTTTAATGGACACCACTAAAAAATATTATTTGGACACCACTAAAAAATATTATTTGGACACCACTCATAATATTATTGAGTTTTTGTTATGATTTATTAATTAAGTAAATACCACTAACTATCATCACTTACCTTACCTATAAACTATTTTACCCTACCTATAAACTATTTTCATATGACAATCTATATCCTACACTTCCCCATCTATAAAAGAAAAATACCGCAAATCTAAAACAAAAGCTCATCATCCTCTCTATCTCACTAAAGTTGATACAATTCAACTTTTAAATATGTGTTTGACTCATTTTTATAAAGGAAAAATTTGTTAAACTAATTCATAAAAAATATATTTTCTAAATTAATGTGTCTAGTTTCTAAAATTTGAGTCAAATACAAATCCAAAAGTTAAACTATATCTACTTTGTTGGCAGAGGAAGTTTTTTTATTTTTCCTTGTATTTTTACAATTTTTAATTGTGAAAATTGTGTCGAATACAAATTCAAAATTCAAATTGTATCAATTTTCATGGGATGAAAGATTATTAGACTATTAGTGTATTTGGATTTGAAGTTGTCAATGATTTTGCATGTAGTCACAATTATTGTAAAGCGACATTCTCGGCTATAGAGATTATTAAGAGCAACTTAAAAAAATTTAATGGGTGAATAGTTTTTTGACGGATTGTTTAGTAATATACATTGTATAAATAATGATGTTATTTTATATACCAATTTCAGGATATGAAATATTGTCGTATGGATCAACTTTAAGACATTTTCCCTCTAAATTAATATAATATGAACACCACTCAATGAAATTCCTGGATTCGCCATTGCGCGCGTTAAGAGAATATTACATCATTTTCCTTTACTCTAACCGTCTCTGACTTTCTCGGTGGTATTCTTTTAACGTGTTTTCTTTAATTGGACACTTAAAGACACTTTATTTTGAACTTCTCGCTTAATCTGAGTCATTCTTCCATGTGAAAAATCATTATAATTTATACCCAATAGCTAAATTGGTGCAATTAGAAAAGTTTAGTGGTTTATTCGGTTGGATAAAAAATGCAGTGGTCAACTCGTCACAAATTGAAAAGTTCAAGGTTTTTTTTGTTTTGTCAAATTTCTTCTTTCTTCTTCTTTCTTTCTGCTGGGTTTCAACTTGAATCCTGCAAATCATTCAATTGTCTTATTTTATTTTATCTTCCGCTTAGTCTGAAGTCTGAAGTCTGAATTCTGCGTCTGAGAAGTCGCAAGAAAGAACGCAAGTATCACGGCTGCTGCCATTTCTGCTTCCCTGTGATCTCCGGCATCATCCTGCGTTGTCGGCGGTGGACTACTTGTCAAGGTTTCAACTTCTCTCTTGTTAAATGTTGAGCAAAATGATCTTCTGTTATAGAATAAGTACGACTCTTAGTAGTTAGTTGATAGTTGACTGGATTGCTAGTACTGTGTGGAGTAGTAAAATTTTGATTTGTTTGATTCGTGGCCTGCTTGATGATGTCCATTGTCTGGTTTGTTGTTTGATCGGTCGGGGGGAATTAATGGAGCGTTTTCTTGTTCTCTCCTTGCATGCAGGATAAGGGAGGTGGTTGTTGCCAGTTTATATGTTGGGAGTGTGATTTTTCATCTAATTTCTGGCTTTTCGGATGGATTTGCCCTGTAAATTCCAAAACCTAAGTCATGGTGAAATGAGGAGGTGGCTACTTGTGATAATGCTGGTGGCTCTTACTCACTTACTCTTCCAGTCCTTTTTGCTTCCTTATGGGAATGCTCTTAAATCTTTGTTACCGGACGGCAAGGTTTCACCACTTGATACAAGTAGCTTTGGGCTACATTCTACACTAAAATCTGCAGTTATTCGTAATCCTCTAACAGTTGGTTCTTTGGATTTGAGGATTGATGGTTTATCAGCTGATGAAATTAGAGGCAGGACTATCGAGAATGGCTTAGTCTCTGAAGGAATGCTTCGTGATTACACTGAAGATTTTGTAGATAGAGATGTAGATAAGGACATCAATATCGAGAATGAAGAAGGTCCAGATAACATCACGACATTAGATGTTGGTCAAAATGAAGGGAATGGTTCTGTTATAGAATTGACTGGTGGATCCCGGCATGGCTTTCCCCTAGAGCATGTTGTTAAACCTGGCCTGCAAATTTCTGATGGCATTGATCTAGAGAGTAATATAAGTAAGGAACCAAAAGCAATTGAGGGTATAGATTCTCCATCTGAACTCCCCACTGTGGATACACCTATTGTAGCTTCTCATCTTAATGTCACCCGTTTCGGGAAATTAGCATCCAATTTCAGCAGCTCAGGTTATCCCACAGCTTTGCGAAGCAATCATGTGGGCTTAAGAAGAAATTCCACTGGCTTAACCAAAGCCGTGACTAAAAAGAAGCTTAGATGTGACATGCCTCCAAAGTCTGTGACAACCATAGAGGAGATGAATCGCATATTATCACAAAGACGAAGGTCTTCACGTGCAGCGGTACTCTTCTCACAACTCACTAGATATATAATCCTCTGTTATATTCAAATTTACTTAATGTTGTTAATACTGGTGTAGAGACCCCGGTGGTCTTCTGTGCGTGATGGAGAAATTTTTAGAGCAAGATCACAGATTCAGAATGCTTTGATCTCATCAAATGATCAAGAACTGTATGCTCCCATTTTCCGAAATGTTTCCATGTTCAAAAGGCAAGTTTCTTCAATTAAATACTATACGTCGGTATCTTGGATTTTGAGTATCTTAATATTTACATAACTATCTATATTGTACTCCTATATCGTTTGACACTTGTTTGATGGATGCCATAATATGCTTTATGTCTCTTTGAAGTAGATGGCAGAAACAAAGTACGGAAGAATATTTGCAAGATACAGTTTCTCCTTAGCTTAATATCCCAAATTCTGACTTTCTTAGTTAATTTATGTGGTGGCTTTCTTTTACTCTAAAACATATGGATGTATTTTCATATGTGTCCTAATGTAAGTTGACCGGGATTTAACTGCTGCAGTGATGTTCATATAAAGTGAGATCAAACTAGTTCACTTAATTGTTATAGGAGCTTTGAACTCATGGAGCGCACACTGAAGGTCTATATCTATAAGGATGGAAGCAGACCAATATTTCACACTCCAATACTCAAAGGTTTGTATGCTTCTGAGGGATGGTTCATGAAACTAATGGTGGCTAACAAGCATTTTGTCGTCAAGAACCCACGAAAGGCTCATCTCTTCTACATGCCATTTAGTTCAAGGATGCTGGAGTACACACTTTATGTTCGGAATTCTCATAACCGCACCAACTTAAGACTTTACTTGCAGGAGTATGCTGAAAAAATTGCTGCCAGATATCCTTACTGGAATAGAACTGGAGGTGCTGATCACTTTCTTGTGGCCTGCCATGATTGGGTATGCTCTACTGACATCATTCTAGTGTTTTTACTGGCATCAGTAATGTGAGTCATTTCAGATACATTAATAGAATGTTAATGGTGGTTACACATTAGAAAATAAGTAGTTTACAGATGTGCTGATGTTTCTATCAGAAGTTATTACTCCATTTAGTAGAATAATCTTTGGCAAATGTTTTCCCATCTTTAGTTGAATGACAAACAATACCATGTATTAATGCTTTCTTTCTCCTGGTTTAACTTCGTTCATATGCATCAGCCTAAAACATATCATGGAAATGCTTTACTATTGTTTCTTCTTGCTAATTATGATGAAGTTCTCCTTTGCTCTTGTAGGCTCCATATGAGACGAGGCACCACATGGAATATTGCATCAAGGCACTCTGCAATGCGGATGTGACTGCAGGCTTTAAAATTGGGAGGGATGTCTCATTACCAGAAACATATGTTCGTTCAGCCAGAAACCCTCTTAGGGACCTTGGAGGAAAACCTCCTTCTCAAAGGAGTATTCTTGCTTTCTATGCTGGAAGCTTGCACGGTTACTTGCGTCCTATATTGTTGAAGCACTGGAAAGACAAATACCCTGATATGAAGATTTATGGTCCAATGCCACCCGGTGTTGCAAGCAAGATGAATTACATCCAGCACATGAAGAGTAGCAAGTATTGCATCTGCCCCAAGGGTTACGAGGTCAACAGCCCTCGGGTGGTGGAGTCTATATTTTATGAGTGCGTACCTGTGATTATCTCCGATAATTTTGTGCCACCATTTTTTGATGTCCTGGATTGGAGTGCATTCTCGCTAATTCTTGCCGAGAAAGACATTCCAAGACTAAGAGATATACTGCTGTCAATACCTGAAGACAAGTATCAGGAAATGCAACTTGCTGTGAGGAAGGTGCAAAGGCATTTTCTTTGGCATGCTAAACCGGAGAGGTACGATCTCTTCCACATGACACTTCATTCTATTTGGTACAACAGAGTGTTCCAAATAAAACTTCGGTAAGAATATCAAACCGGGTGATGATACATAGTAAAAGAAAGAGAGCTTTGGAAAAACTGACCAGACATGGGACAGAGGAGACAGGAACAAACAGAAAAAAGGCGTACACTTCTGCTGAAGTTTCGGGCTTTCAGCATCCTTTAGAAGTACCATGCCTACCTTATTGTGTGTTAAACCACCTGTGTGAGTAAGAATGCTTTCTTTGTACATACACCTTTTCAGTTTGCTTTTTGTTTTTAAATCTGTGTTGTATTGTTTACTATAGAAGATCACTACTTTTTTATTATGCCTTCGCATAACTTCCAATTTTCTGGGAAATGAGAAAGGTTCAATTGTATATAGTGCTGCTGTAGCATAGATAGTCATAAATGTGAAATATCGAAGGGATTTAAACCTTAAGCATAACAGGCAGATGGCCTGAAATGACTTCAACCGTTGACAAACTGTTGTGCCTAGAAGTTTAGGCACAGTTCAGAAAGTGATGAGATCCACTCACGACTCTTATTGAAAATGGCAAAGTTGCTTTTGAGCAAACTCGATTTGCTTTCAAGCCTCCTTTGGGAATAACATTGAGGAGTTATGGGTAGGGTTACAATTCATCTGGATCCTAAAAACACACCAACTTGAACCATGGTTTATGTTTTTTTTCCCGGTTTTTCAGTGTGGTGTGTATAAAAAAGTTCCTAAACTATTTGTAGTGCAGGGTTAACACTGTCAAACCCGCACCCCTCGCATATATAGAACAATCTCCTAGAAATATATATCTAAGTCCATCATTAATTGTAGGATTTGTTTCGACCTGGAGATTAAGATAGTAGTATATTCTTGGTATTTTATTGATTTTACCCATCAGTGGAATGGGATTTAAGTATATCGTCTATGAGATCTGTTTATGAGAAGGGGAAGTAGGTAAGAAATAAGATAAGTTTCTCCAGATAGGTTAAAATAGAAAGTAAACAAGTGAGGTTAACTTGCTTACACTACCCACATGGAATACCCTTTCTCCCACAAGCCACAACGGTTAACAGCAGCTCAGAGATGAACATGGTTTGTGCTTGTTTTACGTACTTTGTTGCTCTATTCTGTCATTTTTTGCTAATGAACAAATTCTGCCTCTCTTTCCTTATTTTGTGCTTCAGGAATGTGAAATGTTCCTTTTGACCAAACAAACAAGTCATGCTGGTAGTATAATTTCTGTTGAATTTTTCGTTTTTACTTGCTAGGCTTGAATCTTCTTTTGCTTTAAATAGTAGTACTCCAATAATTTTGACCCTACCACATTCATTTGTTTTGTCTTTTGATAATTACGGAATAACCCTACCACAGTCATTTATCATCCATCTTCTAACTACTCCTTGGAGAATACTGTATCTATCTTGTTAATCTCATCGCCTTTGAATTGGAAAATTGGATTTTGTTTCTGATCATCATCTATTAGTACAAACTAGTACAGAAAAACTTCAAAAAAAAAAAAAACGTTCATATGTCTTCCTCCTTTGCTGACTTCATTAGGGCTCTTCATTATGGTATGGACTCCTTTATGAATATTGCCACAGTACAGAGTTAAAAGAAGTCACAACAAGACTTCTATTCATTCACTGAACTGAATGTTTTACTTTTGTGGGGTTGTTTGTTTCTGATCATCATCTATTACTACAAATTAGTACAGAAAAACTTCAAAAAAAAAAAAAAAAAAAGTTCATGTCTTTCTCCTTTACTGATTTCATTAGGGCTCTTCATTATTCGTATGGACTCCTTTATGAATATTGCCACAGTACAGAGTTAAAAGAAGTCACAGCAAGGCTTCTATTCATTCACTGAACTGAATGTTTTACTTTTGTGGGGTTGTTTGTTTCTGATCATCATCTATTAGTACAAATTAGTACATAAACTAAAAGCAAAAAAAAAAAAAAAACTTTTTATGTATTCCTTTACTGATTTCATTAGGCCTCTTCATTATTGGTACGGACTCCTTTATGAATATTGGCACAGTAGAGAGTTAAAAGAAGTCACAACAAGACTCCTATTGAACAGTCTGAACTGATGTTTTACTTGTGTGGGGTTGTTTGTTGCTGGTAAGTACTAGTAGTAACTTCCATACACAGACAATTTCTATACGCACATATGGAACTTGTGTCTCACAGGTAATTTGCATTTGTGAAGGAAACCGTATGCATGCATCCCCACCCACGAGGTTATGAATATGATATTCCCTCAACAAGCCAAGATCCTGACAAAGAGACCAGAGGAAGGTAGAGAGCTTGTTACTTACATTCAATCAGATAAAGGCAAGTTGTAGTATGTGTTTATTCAATTCCCGTACAACTGAATCCCCAACCCAAGTGTTATTAACATTGAATGAGATCAACCACCCTGATTCTTGAAAGCTGACACTCAGAAGGAAGAATAATGGAGATTAAATAACCATACTTCCTTTCTCCTGCTTCCATCACCCAACTGGTAAGGGAAGAAGGCACCAACTTACTATGCCTATATACCTCAGATCACATCCCAGAATTTAATGTCCTATATAACTCCAAACACCACATGCATTATTGATGACTGGCTGGCTGTTTATTTACAAAATTAAAAGTACACACCTCAATTATTGGATTTGTTTTCTTTTGGACAGTTATTGGTTAAATGGAGAGGTTCAATTCTCATAACCTCATTTCCTTAAGCAGGTGACAAACACAGCACTCTTACCAGAAACTGCTGCTGAGTCTGTAATCTGTACTACAAAAGCATGGCTTCCAATAAACCAAAGAAGGTTGAGGTGAGTAGTATACATAGACTTTCATGTTAAAATTCATTTATAGATTCAATAATAAAAGAAACCTCATCATCAGTAATCCTAACCAGTACGTTGAGTGGAGTCATTCATTATGGCTCCTCCAATTATTTATTACTTCCAGCCTCACTGACCAAACTCAAAACTGTGATATCAATTCTCTTGCCCTCACCGCTGGCTCTCAGAATGAGAGGTCTTCAATTGTCCTTTGCATGTACATACAGTCCCCACCTACAACTCAAGGAGCCCTTGAATAAATTGAAGGGTCCAATATATACATTAATATGACCATGACATGACATTCATTTCTGTAATTAATTAAGCTGATAAGATTGATTAAAACTGGTTGGGAGGTTATGTTAATTGTTAGTACTATATTACATTTGAGAAGCATTTAAAAGAAGCGAGGTACTCTTCTTATTTGTAAAAAGGACTGGAATGAAGATGGAGATGAAACGTGTTAGCTTTTGAGGAATGTAGGCCCAAATGTGGTCCTAGCCCATTAAGTTGTGTAAGTAGTGTCGTTATAGTACTAGTAAATGTTTAATTAGGAGTTAAACCCAACTACTAAGCTGCTCTTCTATCGGCCATTTCATTTAAATTCGATATGACAATTCGGCCACTAATTACTTATCTCGTACTAGTACTATTTATTTTCCTCTTTTTGAAGAAAAAAGGAGGAATTTTTTTTTATGGGTGGACAAACTTTACATGTCAAATTTAAGGTACCAAAGTTAGGTTAGGTTGCCAGTTGTCGGAGATTTTTTGTGTTTTGTCATAATTGAATCCAAGTAAAAGATGGAGTACAACCTAGAGATCAAATTCTGTACACATTTAACTTCATACTAAAGATGGAATAATGATGGGACAGGTGTGAACACTTTGAATTTTTGGCATTTTTTCCCTCTCGCTGGAGTTTCTGAAACGACGTCGTTTTGATGTAATCCATATGGATCGTCCGATCGCCTGACAGAAACAGTAGGAACCGTTGGATGAAATTCTAACACGGGTAGGCCACCAAACTTTTAATTGTTTGTCAATAAAAACTCCGTATCATGAACAGTTAAATGAATACCCGGAAAAACCCTTTTGTCTTCCAATGTTTTACAAGTCAGACCCCCGATTTCACAAAAAGCGCAATTTAGAAAAAAAAACCCTTTTCTCTTCCAATTGTCCTCAATGACGAAAAAATGTTTTATGAGTTTACAAGGATTTAATTGATTAAAACTACACTTTGTAATACCCTTTCTTCCTTTTACCAGTTTTGAGGACCTTTTGCAAAATACTATACTATAAAATTGTCTTTTGAACCTTTTTTCTTTTTCTTTTTTACACATTAAACCTTTGTTTTTATGATTTTGATACATAAATAT
>JBBYHH010239009.1:0-13125 GCA_038382905.1 Daphne laureola
TCATCATTGAGCTCATGCTTTGCCAATTTCAACTTGGTGGATCATACATGACAACTCATGCATTTAGTTCGTCGCACTCGACTTATTTTGTAATGATTTTACATTAAACAAATAAGTCATATTTGCTATAAAAAAAGTTCTAGATTAACTGGTTCATATTTTATTTACAGTATTTGATTTTATGTTTTTTTTTCATGAATAGAGATAACTAAAGTTAAATAATATATAAACCCTCTGTTTCAATTTCTTTGAAACAGTTGACTTCTGGGTCATAGTTTGGCCTAGAGTTTTTCAAAATGTATTTGTTAAAAAGATTTAGAAAATATATATTTAGAATCTACATATTTTTAACTATAACTTATGTTAAAAATTTCTTCAATTTGCATGTATAATGTTGGAGATAAAAAATCGTAAATTAATTCATAAATAGTGTATGTTGCAGAGAAAGTGGAATGAAGAGTACATCATAATTTGAAGTGAATTTTGGAAATACTTTTTTTGTTAATTTCTTTTTTATTATTTATCATTATTGAAATTTGAGTGAAAAATTAAACATTATAATGTGGAAGTGAAATTGGCCATTTATTCGAGAACGGTGAATACCAACTTTACTTCTAATTACACATTGCTCCTCTAAATTGTACAATCTTTTCAAAATTTACACCCGACTTCTTCTGTTCCCACTTTTCTCTCACTTGACTCCTCCCCTATATTTTACTTCTCAAAATGTTTCCTTATGTCTCAATTTAATATAAATCTTTTAGATTTGTTGCATTTTAACATGTTGAACTCCATTTTGTCACTTGGATAAAACTTTTAGATTTGTTGCATTTTGACATGTTGAACTCCACTTTGTCAGTTGGACTATATGATTCTAACACGTAAAATGTATAACTATCGACAATTTAGGAACATAAAACAACACGAATAAAGGTAAAAATATATCGAATATGTATTCATCATCATGCATATTGGTTGTAAAGCGTAAGATTGGTTTATAGTTTCTCATTTTCCTCTCCACGTATGTACAATTGCTTTAATGAATTTATTTATTCTACACTGTCTCTACAAGTTCATTGCGCACCCAAACATTTCATTTTAAAAAACAAATTTACATATTTTTTGCTATTTTTTAAGGAAATGAAACATAATTAAAGTTACAAATTACTCTTGACAATAAATAATACAACACTTTTTTTTAGAAATCATAAAAATTATGCAACCTTTTCTTATTGGAAATTTCCAAAAAATATTATTTAAATTTTAATCTTGTCTCAAGAAGAAAAAAGCAAATAAATAGTCCATGTATATCTTCTTTCATATACAATTTTTTTTTAATTTTCCACTTTATTTTTTATTTTATCTTTTTATTCCCTCCGTCCCAGATGTAATGCAGTCTTTCCATTTTGAGGCGTCTAAAAAATAATGCAACATTTCTCGTTCTAGTAATTTTTTACATGCTAATTTATCAAAATACCAAAAACAATTAATATAAGTCTCTTTCTTCTCCAAATAAAATTTTCCATTTAATATTATAAATAATTAATTTTTATTCTTGAAATATTTATCATTGGAATTTTGTTTTGTGTTAGTGTTTTTTTTTTTTTTTTTTTTTTTTTTTGTGTTTGATTAGATCTTTCAATATAAAAAGGTAAAACTACAAAGTCTACCAAACTTTTCTCACCTTAATCTTTCGGTCAATTCAAAATGTTGCATTATATTGGGACCGAAGGAGTATCATAGTTTTATTTTGTTTTGTAACTTTTCCTCAAATTATGTGTTTAATTAGTTTTTTTCCAACCCCGTGCTTCGCGATTGAAAATAATTTTTAAAACAAAGTGATGAATGAAATTTTTTAAAACTGAGGAAATACCATTTTTATCAAGCATGCTATAAAAATTTGTGGGCAAAACGTTGTTACATGTTTTGAATGTGATAATTTAAAAATATATACAATATCATAATAGAAATTATATTTGACATTTTAATTTTTTTAACATCGTTTGTTGTAAGATATTTTTGAAAGTTTTAACTAAATTATGAACTTAGGTACATAACATGTTGAAAATGTAGGACCAAACTATAAAAATAAAGAATGGAATATGATAAAAACACCAAAACAAAGGAAGAGAAATGACGAAAATGTAAAATGAGATAAATGAATGGAGCCAAGACTTAAAAAGAAATAAAGGAAGAAAAAACAAAAACAAATATCTATTGTTACATGATATTTTTAAAAATTGTAACGAAATGATTAATAGAACTCTAGTGGTTTTTGCGAGTGTCAATTCATGTTTTCCAAAAAGAATAAAACAAAATAAAAAAGTAATAAGGTTATTGTAGAGTTGTACAAATAAACTACACATATAAATATTAGGTTAGCGGATTATTTAAACATTTTAAAAATCAGAAAAACCGGTAAATATACGATATTTTAAAAATGTGTGCCAAATTTGTCAAATTATAAAAAAGAAAGAGATGTGCGGAGTTAATCCCATTAAAAAAAAAATGACAACAATGGGTAATTTACCTTGGTAGGCAGACAAAAAGGGGTATGGGAGTACTGTTCATAACGGGTAGGGGAAGCTCAACAAATGTTGTATAAAACAAAATAAAAAAGTAATAGGATTGTCGTAGAGTTGTACAAATAAACTACATATATAAATATTAGATAAAAGATAAACGGATTGTTTAAACATTTTAAAAATTGGAGAAATCGGTCAATATATGATATTTTAAAAATGTGTGCCAAATTTGTCAAATTATAAAAAAGAAAGAGATATGAGGAGTTAATCCCATTAAAATTGAAAAGAAAAAAAAGAAAAAAAAAGGAAAAAAAAAAAAAAAACCAACTTTGTACAAAAATGGGTAATTTACCTTGGTAGACAGACAAAAAAAGGGTATGGTAGTACTGTTCATAACGGGTAGGGGAAGCTCACAAATGTTATACTTAATAATTACTACAAATTATTAAAATTTACAAAATTGAAAAAATGAATAGTAAAACATACGCACTATGCTTGGACATTGCCTAGTGTCTTTGCCTTCTCACGGCTTCTTGTCTACCGTTTTGCTTTTCTGGTTTTTTTTTTTGTTTTGTTTGCTATTCTCTATTCAGATATTTTTGTTTTTTTTTTCGTTCATTGGTCTTTATTTTTTGTTTCTATTTTGCCTTGTTTTCCTTCCAAGCGGGATTTCGGGAGCCAAAACATGTATGTGGGGTGTAGTAAATGATGGGCTACGTGGCAGTTGGAGGAGGCTCCTCTTTTTGGTAAAACACCCATCTGCACCAAAATCAAGAGATATTCTCGACACAATAATAAATTTTAATTATAAATCAATAGGCCCACCATTATCAAAAGAAGGGGAATGTGACTTAATTAATAAGAATCAAACTGATACGAATACTTCAGCGGCCCATCTAAGATCCACACGATTTTCTAATTATGAGACACTCACGCGCAAAACAACCTCAAAGGGAAAGTTGTCTTTTGTCATAGTCTCGGCAGACGCATTCGGGGGCGCAACAACCACTCTCTCCATTTAATTCTCCCGGATGTCAAACATCATTCCAACACCTACAACGAATCTCTTCAAATATAGTCACCATAAAAACTAAGATTCCATGGATCATGCCCTCCTGAAAGGGCATAGAACCACCCTACATATATTGTATGGTACCAACCACACAAGAGGTACACACTACACACCCCTCATCCTCTGCTCTCCTCTACCTGATTCCTCTTGTTTACATACTCTGCACGTCGTGGCTCATCACTCTCTGGTTAATCAAGGGAACCGATTGATAAAGACAATATCAATTTGGCGTCGTCTACCATAAACGAACCCACGACCACGTCCCTTCTTTCTAAACGCCCAGAAGTCAGCGTCAATAGCAAGAACATGAAAAAACACCAACAATGGAAACGTCCAGTTGAAATACGTCAGTTCTAGCTCAAGCGACCCGCTGCCACCCCAGTAGCCCACCCACGGTGAGAAATCCAAACAAGCACCGATGCCACCCCTGATCAACCATGACGGGGTACCAGTTTCGCCAATCGGTCCAAGCGTCGTCGTACCCCAAACCATGATCATCGATCCAACGCAAATGCAGCTAATTCAATCGAATATCCTTCGGGATATGAAAAATCTAATGGTCCAGACCATTCGTGCAGAAATCAACAGCCTACGAGGTGATCAACCTGTCAAAAATGAGGCCATTTCTAACATCAATGGCCGGGCCAAAACCTCGATTGGAAATTTCAACGTCGACGATTTAGTGCGTCGCATGACCTTGGTCGAAGCACAAGTAAAACCATCGAACCAAGCTTTCGATGACATTGAGGTGTTCCTTACCTATCCATTCACTGAATTGATCATCGCAGTCAAGGTACCAGATGGCTTCCGAATGCCCATTATGGAGAACTACGATGGCCTCTTCGACCCTATCGACCACCTACGTCGATATGTCTCTCAAATGGAGATGGCCTGGGCAAATGATGTCACTGAAAGCCTTTAGCTCCACTCTAAAAGGGGCAGCTTCGACTTGGTTCGGCACACTTCGAGGCCAACGCCTAACGTGGTTCAAAGATCTAGCTACAGATTTCCTCCGCCATTTCATGGGATCCCGACCACCACCAAAGACGGCCACCCACCTTTTGAAGTTGTGACAACAGAAACAGGAGTCCCTTAGGGACTATGTTAAACACTTTCAAGCCGAGGCAGTCCAAGTACAAGGACTGTCCACAGACATGCAGCTCATTGCCATCACTCAAGGTCTCCAACGCGAGTCACGCCTCACCTACAACATTAACGAGAACCCAGTCACCTCTATGGGAAAATTCATGGACCGGGCCACAAGGTTCATGAATTATGAGGAAATCAATCGCCCCTCCCATCGACCATCCCCCTCCACAGTCGACAAGAGCTGTAAATACGACAAAGGGCCATCCTCCTCCAGGTACCCACCACCTATCATTACAAAATGAGGATCAGAACTACACCCACGCCCTCCGAAAACCAGAACCAACATCCTCCTAATCCTCGAGCAGAAAAACAAGGTGCCTCATTGGCTACAACCATTGCAGAACAAAACCAACAAGGGCCTCAAAAAATTCTGTAACTACCACAAGGACCGAGGCCATGATACAGAAGGATGTTGGCAACTAAAACATCTCATATCCGAGATGGTCAGCGATGGTAAGTTCAAGGAGTACCTCGTTAACCATGACACATCTTCAAATAGCCTTCCAAAGGTTAGGAAGCGTGACGACGATCACGACGACCGAGAGAAAACCTGTCGTCAGCACAACAGGCCCTGAAGGACCAACCTCCCCGCCCCACTAGCGGCCGGCACGATCCACATGCTAATGAAGTCAGAGGGCTCCGCCGCCAGGAAACGTTATGCTCGAGAGATCCTACATATCGATCACCAAGAGCAAAACATCATACATCGCCCCAACAACACGAATGTCTCATATCCACACTTCGATCCACTATTAATCACGGCCCAAATCATGGGCTACGACACCAGCTGGGTCGATATCAACAAAGGAGCGAACACCAATGTCCTTTTTAAAGATATGCTGGAAAAACTCAAAATTCCACTCTCCTCGGTCAAGTATAGCTCTGGCCTGACTTTCGGTATCGGGCGTGACATCATCCTAACGCTCAGCGTCATCACACTTCCCCTCATGCTTATCGGGGAAATGCTTTTTCAAACACTCGACTACAACTCCATCATGGTAGAATTTCTTGCCATTGACGTACCTTCTGCAGTTAACGCAATAATGGGTTGCCCAAGCCAGGTTGAGTTCCACATGAGGTGTGACGTCCGTTACCTTACAGTCACGTTCAAAATCCCACGAGACGACACCAACATCTACATCGACCAAAAGGCATCTCACACCAATTAGGTCACAACTCTCAACTCCAACACTCCTCCAAATGAATCCTCCTCCAACAACGAGCCTATGGAAATCGATGACACTCTTCATCTTAGTGACATCACCAACAAGATAGAGGTCGTACAAGGAAAGAAGTTCAAGGTCGGGAAAGACTTCGAGGGCAAGGAAAATGTTGCCCTCATCCACCTACTCCACTCCAACCTCAATATCTTTGCATGAGAGCTTAAAGATCTCCCCGGGGTGGATCCTTCCATTATTACACATAGGCTTAATGTATTTCCAGACTCGAAACCAGTTAGGTAGAAAGTACGAGGCATGGCCTACGACCGAAAACAATTTGTAAAAGAGGAAGTCAAAAAACTCCTCGACGCTAGTATAATAAAGGAGGTTCACTACTCAGACTGGCTCGCTAACATCGTACTGGATGACAAATCCAGTGGTGACTGATGCCTATGCATCGATTTCACCGGTCTAAATAACCATTGCCCAAAAGACTCCTACCCTTTCCCAGTCATCGACCACCTCGTTGATGCAACCTCAAGGTACAAATACCTGACATTCATGGACGTTAAAAGCAGATATCACCAAATTTATATGGACCCCTCCGATGCCCCCAATAGGGCTTTCACCATAGGCAATGACGTATATTACTACGTTCGAATGTCCTTCGGATTAAAAAATACTGGAGCGATGTACCAGAGACTCATGAATAAAGTTTTTGCTCACCAGGTCAGGCGCAACTTAGAGGCATACATCAAAAATGTAATAGTCAAAAGCATGACTTTCGAGGGGCATCTGGAAGACATAAAGGAAAATTTCCAATCCTTCCGAAGTTACAACATGAAACTCAATCCAGACAAATGCTCCTTCTTCATTGGGGCCAGAAAGTTCCTCGGATATATGATTTCTGAATGAGGAATAGATATAAACCTTAAAAAGGTCAGAGCAATCACGGAAATGCCAACATCTTCCAACATTAAAGATGTACAACAACTGACAGGCATGGTCATAGCCTTGAGTCTTTTCATCTCCAAACTCGGAGATAACTGTAAGTCTTTCTTTGAACAGCTCCAAAAAAAGAAGGCTTTCCAATGGACTTTGGACTGTCAGATAGCACTCGAGCCAATCAAACATCACCTCCAAGAGCTCTCAATGCTCAAATGCCCCCAGACGGGTGATGAATTGGTCATCTACCTGGCCACCTCGAATGACATAATCTCATCCGTCCTGGTCAAAGAAGAAAAAGACAAGCAATGACCCGTCTATTACACAAGTCACACACTATGAGAGGGTGAAACAAATTATCCACCACTCTAGAAGATAATATACACCCTCGTTATGGCTGCAAGGAAGCTCCAGCCATATTTCCAAGAATATACTATCAAAGTGCGCATGGACCGACCAATAAAAGACATACTCCGCTGCCTAGAACACTCCGGGCGACTAGTACGATGGTGCGTCGAACTAAGTGAATATGACATTAAGTTCAAACCACGACGAGCAATAAATTCCCAAGCCTTGGCAGACTTCATAAAAGAATACTCTATCCACCCGCCAGAGGCAGGACCGATGTTACACCCACCTTATATGAATAGTAATTTTCTGAGAAGAATTTTCCGCCGGGCAAATTATGTAATTACCGGAACTTTGTTTATCAGACGTGCAAGACACATTTTCTAATGATTCTCATGTCCCGAAAATTAATTTGAGATCTATTCTATGGGGTTTCATATTTTTATAAGGTTCCGTGAACCCCGAGCCATTTTACCAAAAAATGACCATAGATGGTAAAATGGTCGTTTTGAAGAAACGAACATAATTCCTAATAATTCTCATGTTCCGAGAATTAATTTGAGCTCATTTCCAAGGGATTTCACACTTTTAATATGGTACGTGAGTCCCAGACCATTTTCAGAAAAATCGATTTTCGGGGATAAAATCGTTATTTTGGAAAATTGGATAAAAATACCCATTAATTACCCTAATCATGCCCAGCCGAATTGGAGGGAAGTATGGGTGGAATGGGTCTTTGGTAGTTGTCTAATAGCCTTTAAAATATATATTAGGCTTGTAAGACTAGGTGTACTTTTTTAATGTTAAAGAGAGGAAATGGTGGGATATGTCTTGACGAATTTTATTATCACCCAATTCAGCCCATTTCCTCTCATTTGTGCTGCCGAAATACTCCCTCTCTCTACCCACACTCTCTTTCCTTTGAAGATTGCTTGTGTTCATAGTTGTTCTTCATGAACATTCATCCACATTCATCCCTAATCGCCTCCTAGATCCATTTTAATCCAAGGTTAGTAGGTTAATCAAGTTTGTTCATCCTTAATCACAAGATTAAGTATGAATCTTTAACTCTAATCCTCTCTTCTTTCTCTTTTTCATGGAGGTCGATTTCTTGGGCAAGGAGGCTGATTTTTTTTTGGCCACTTTCCTTGGTCATTTTCCAGAAAATTTCCTTCACAAATCTCCCAAGGTGAGCTTGTGTTTATGATATTTAAGTTGTTCTTGAGCTCACATAGTTTCATTTCGAGTTATGTTGGTGTTTTGTGGTGGTTAAGAAAAATGATCTTAACCAAACTTTGAAATGAACTAAAGAAGTGTTAGAATCATGTTCTTGGGTATATTTGGAGTAAATTTAATGCTTGGAGGATGTTGAAAATCTTTGTGGAATGTGTATTTTTTATTAGGGCCGAAAATGAAGTCCATTATTTTATGTTGATCTTTGTTGAGAAAAATTCTGAAAAAAAGTATTTTAGTGATGTTATGGAACTCCTAAAACCATGGTTTAAATTTGGAAAAGAAATTTTGAAGTTTGGTTAAAGTTTAGGCCGAAACCCTAATTATGGTTAAAGAAGGAAAATGATGTTGTTGTTGAGACCAAATATCAAGTTGGGTGATTTTTAAGGATTAGGCCTAAAGTTTCAAGACGAAACTAAGAAGAAAAATGGATAGCTCATCCTTTTTAATTTTCTTGATGTAGCCGAAATTTTGGAGAAAAGAATCACAACCAATCTTGGAGAAAAATAGCTTGAGGTAAGCTTAATTTGGTTGTTGAGAAGTAGTAGTAATTTTTACTACATGATTCCATGTTGGTATGAAGATTTTATGAATTTTTTAAGTTATGATCATGGTTCAAAGCATGTTGGAAATTTATTATTATGCTTGATTCATGTTCTTGGGTGAATTTGGAGCATGTGTAATGAAGTAGGAAGTTGGAGAAAAGTTTTGGGTGAAAAATGACATTTTGGCCGAAACTCAAGTTGGAAAAATAAATAAGTTATGCTTTGTGAAAGTATGAAATAAAGTGGGAATAAGCATTATAAGTACTTTGGAAAAGTTTGGTAGAAAAATGTTGAAGAAAAACATTTTTGGTGAAAAATAAAGTTTTGGCCGAAAATGGCAAAGTGTTAGAAAGTTGAAATTGTTTAAGGAAAGTGAAGAAATTTGGGTGAAAATGAGCTAAGTAAAAGGTTTAGGAAAGTTTTGCCACTTTTGTAAATTTTGGGACCAAAATGTAAATTTTGGTAAGAGTTGAGGTTAAGTGGTAATTAGTGACAAAACAAAATTTATTAGGCTCATTTAAGGTTAAGTATGAAATTTGGGAATTTTTGGTAATTTTATAAAGATTTGGGCCAAAATGCAAATTTTGAGAAAGTTTGGAAGTAAGCTGAAAATTTGTACCCAAAAGTGTAAAGAATAGCTTTTTAAAGCTAAGTGTTGAAAATGGAGTCATTTTGCCACTTTATAAAGATTTGGGGGCGAAATGAACATTTTGGAAAAGTTTGGGAGCTTTGGTGGAATTTGGTGAAAATCGAAGTTGGAAATGATTTTTGAAATGAAGATAAAGAAACAGTTGAAAAATAAGTGAAAACGGACAAGTTATGTAAATTTGGGCCAAATTGGAAATTTGTATAAAGTATAAGGACTTGGTGTGCAATTATGGATAAAAGAATTAAAAGTAAGCTTCTTTAAGTATAAGTGTAAAATTGGAAGCATTTAAGTTGATTTAGACACTTTATGCAAAATTGGGCTAAAATGCACATTGTGATAAAGTATGGGGACTTTGGTAGTAATTAATCATAAAGAATGATTAAGTAAGGCTTAAGTGGTAATCTGGTAAATTTATAAGTTATTTAACCACTTGTAGCTTAGTTTGACCAAGATGGTCAAAAGGTTGATTTTTGGTCAACTGTTTGACTTTTAGTCAAACGGTTGACTAATCGTCATAATTAAGTAAAACTCAGCATAATTGAGACTAAGTATAAAGTTGGTAAAGTTTGAAGTGATTTTGATCACTTTTCATAAGGTTGGGGCTAAAGTGAACAATTAACAAAAGTACAAGGACCAATGCTGTAATTAAGGATAAAGAAGTGCAAAATGAACTTCTTTAAAGTTAAGGATCAGTAATGATAGATGTTAAATAAGATTAGTCCACTTTTTATGAGTGTTGAACAAATAAGAGAAAATTGACTAGAGTTGACTTTTAAGTTGATTTTAGGTAAAAATGTGAAAAAATGTCTAAGTATAAAGTACAAAAGTTAAGAATCTCATAAACTATGATGTTATTGATTAGTGGCTGGGGACCGCGGAAGTTCAGGCAGAACTCCGCAGGATCTTTTACGGGCTGTCGCGGAAAGTAAAGTTTCGTCGTAAGGTAAGGAGTTTAATTTCCTTAATATGCGTTTCAATTTTCTTGATGCATATTAGGTTAATTAATGGCTAGTACTCGGGTTAAGGGTGGGGCCCGGTGACTCCCGGGACTAGTAATAAAGTAGGTTAACGGAATGCAAGATTTTTATCATGGGAGCACCGATCTAAGGATCGCGACGATACTCGGTCATTAGATGATCCGATGAGGTACTTTTATGTTTGGTCACTAGGTGACCGTACGATAGACAAATGTTTTTAAGGTTGATCATCTGATCGCTGGTGCCATGCATGTTTTGTAGTCTGTCGTACTTAAGGAAAGAGGCGTTCATACGGACGTACCAAAGACCGTCCTTCGGGATGATGAAGAAAAGTCCGACGGGACTAAAGACCGTCCTTCGGGATGATGAAGATTATTGCATATCACTGCATTGCATATCACTATCCATGTTATATTAGGATTGTATATAACTGCTAGTTCACGCATGCTAATTCTTTTATGTAGATGTTTTTAAAATAAAATAAATCGTCACCCCTATTTAACCCTTACTAAGTTTCTCTCGAGGACTCACCCCCCCTATGTTAATGATTTCAGGGAATCCTGGTAAACGACTCGCGGAATAGTTCCACCAGGTCATCTTTTATGGTGATTACGAGAGGTACATGTTTATGTTCATTGATTAAAGTTTATGATATGATTCAGGGGTAGTCTCGATAGAGACCGCTAGTATGTTTAAGTATAAAGATTAGCACATATGTATGTTAATACTAACAGTTAAACTTCTATTTGTGTTTGTCAGCAGCAGCGGTATCTCGAGTGGGTCGTCCCGACCACTCGACAGTAGTACGTTATGCTATGGCTAGATTCTCGGCTCTGTAGAATGTAGCATGGATAGAAGTTAGAAAGCATCCACGATTTATTGCTTTCTGATGGTAATCTCGCTCGACGAAATGAGCGGGACTCCTTTCAGCTTTAATTGCACTAACTTGTTTCCGGGAGCAGGTGTCTTACATTCCCGTGGTGTCGTAAAACTTGGAAAACACGTTAAGTAAATAAGACAACGTAGAAACAAGTTAGAAAAGTTATAAAGGTTAGAAAAAAATTTATCACCGGGTTTTTGGATCCGCAAAACTATTTTCAAAATACTCCCCGTTTTCAAAGGGTTTCGAGAAACAGTCTCCGCCACCGCCCGCAAATCGAAAAGGGCGCTTCCGCTGTGACGAAGGAGGGACAGCAGGGGTGGTGGTGACAACCGAGCCGACAACCACCGATTGAGTCAACTCCTCGGGAATGGAATATGTACGTTGATGGCACCTCGGGCACAAAACACCCAGGAGGTGGCATCTATATCCAGGGGCCCCATTGAATGGAAACAGACCTACGGGTCGCTTTCCAATTCCCGGTAACCAACAATGTCGCCGAATATGAAGCCTTGGTCTCCAGCCTAAAAGCAGCTCTAAAATCTAGGCTGCGCCACCTAACAGTTCACAGCGACTCCCAACTCGTCGTCGGACAGGTCAATGGTACAACAGAGTGCAAAGATCCAACATTGGTGAAATACTTGAACCTTGTCAAGAACCTTCAGTCTCAGTTCGAAACACTGCACATCTCGAAAGTATCGAGGGACCAGAACACACGAGCGAACAAGCTTTCCAAAGACTGCCTCAAATCGTCAATCGGGCACTCGCTAAAATGTCCATCCATAGCATCTATACGATCCAGGCAGCAAGTTCCACAGATTGGAGATGGCATATCCTGTAATATCTTCAAACCAGACACCTCGAGGGCACTCAGGCACAGTAAAAAAGGATGCAAGTAAACTCTGCCAAACATGTTGTCATCGACGACACACTATGGCGCCGAGGATACTCCAACCCATTACAAAAGTGCCTCGAACGACGCCTCCAAGGTACTCAACAAGGTGCACTCCGGGGTATGCAGAGCACACATCGGTTCCAATACCCTGGCCCATAAATGCCTCCGCCTTGGCTACTACTGGCCTACGCTAAAAAAGGATGCATATGACCTCGTTCAAAAGTGCTATCAATGCCAAATCAACTCCAGAATACAATGAATTCCATCCGCTAAAATTTATCACCGAGACTTACCCAATCCCCTTCGCACTGTGGGGTCTCGACCTGGTTGGTTTCATGCCTCGAGCTCCAGGGCAATATAAATTCTGCATCGTAGCAGTAGACTACTTCACCAAGTGGATCGAGGTGGAAACCCTGACAACGATCACCGCAAAAAAAGTTATCAGATTTCTCTGGCACAACTTCGTATCATGATACGGCACACCGAAGGCCATAATAACAGATAACGACACGCAGTTTACAAGAAAAACAATCAAAGACTGGGCAGCTACAATGCACATCCAAATGTTATATGCACCCATCGCACACCTACAATCCAATGGACAAGTGAAAGTCTCCAATCGAACAATAAAATAGGGTTTGAAAAAGTGCCTCGACCAAGCCAAAGGCAAATGGGTCGACGAACTACCAACGGTCCTATGGAACTATAGAATGACATCAAGAGGCCCTACAGGGGAAACACCTTTCA
>JBBYHH010239119.1:0-13123 GCA_038382905.1 Daphne laureola
AACTATATTCTGGAAGTTCTGGCCCAACGAAGTGGGCTGGGCTTCCTTCTGATGTATTTACTTCTGCATTATTATCTGCGCGCGCGATTATCTGTTTGACCACTAACGTGTCTCGGGTGCAGGATTATGGCTTGTAAGACGCCTTAAAAACTGTAAACACGTTAGAAACATTAAAACAAAGGAATTTTTTTTAAGGGTCGGGTTTTGAAACCGCAAACCTTTTAAGAGAAAATCCGGTTCACCGACCGCTGCCCGGTTCCCCCGACATCCACTTCTGCAAGAAACTTCCGCCGCACCGGGAACGGGGGTGGTGGTGACATATTTGAGTAAAACAACTCAACTAAAGTTTCTAAAAAGAAAAATCTACTAATTTTCAGGGACATTCAAAAAAGAAATGCACACCATTTATTTAGACAATGAGGGAGTATTACACTTTTTTTTTTGTGTTATTTTAGAGCATTTAATCTATGATTTTTTTATGAATGTTTAGAAATTTAAAGCTAAATACTCCCACCGTCTCTGAAAATTTGATTCATTTGACTTTCATGTTCTGTATAGCACTGTTTGACTCAAATTTTTCTAAGATAAATAATGAAATAAAATTTCACAAAAAATATATTTAGAAAGTTTATACTTCATATTATGATATACATCCAAATGATTCAACTTTATATGTCCAAACATTGATGAAAATAAATTATAGATTAAATGCCTTAAAAATATCAAAATAAATTAATTAACTTTTCAGGAACGGAGGGAGTAATTTATATGCATATCATAATTTGAAGTATAAATATTTTGTATATATTTTTTTGAATTTTTTAAAACTATTTATCTTTGTTAAAATTTGACTCAAACGTTAAATTTTGAAACAATAAAGTCAAAGCGTAATATTCCCTTCGGCTCCGTCCCTTATTAGTCGCACATGTTTGATTTTTTAAATTGTCTTTGAGTCAAATTTTCATAATTAAGAATTTATTAAAACATTTTAAAAAATATGTATTTCGAAACTTTAAGAATTTCTCTATATATACATATTTTTTAAGAATTTTCTAAAAAATTATTGTTTGTGTAAATCTGAGTCAAAAGACAATATTAAAAATCAAATATGTGTAATTAATAAGGGATGAATAAAGTATTAATTAGGGAAGGAGAGAGCACTATTAATTGCTCCGATCCACGGAATTTTCAAATCCAAACCCGACCCGGGGTTCCGATCCACGGGATTTTCAAATTTCACAACCATTTGTACCGAATAAAAAAGGGGAAATTGGGAAAGTTGATTTCGCAGGTTCATCAATCAAGAGTTCAGGACCGAATATGACGGACCGGCCGGTGGAATTACCGGCGGAATGCTGGGAATCTATATTCAATTTCCTCGATCACCACCGCCGACTGGACCCCATTTCTCTCGTCTGCAAAACCTTCCTCTCAATCTCCAATCGTCTCCGCCGCACCCTCTCCGTCTCCAACACCACTCTCCCCCATCTCCCCCGCCTACTCCTCCGTTTCCCAAACCTCACCAAAATCGATCTCCCCGAGCCCCATGACGACCCAAACTCCCTTCTCCTTCAGATATCCCGCTCCCAACTGGATCTGCAATCTCTCGACATCTCGAAGCAGAAGAGTTTGCCCACGCACGGCCTGCGAGTTCTGGGAACGCAGCTCCGGAATCTGAAGGAATTGAATTGCTCCAAGACGTGCCTGTTACGCGATCAAGATCTGGTCGAGATCAGCGACGCTTTCCCGTTTCTCGAGTCCATCGATATCAGCTATCCGGAACCTGCCTCTGTTCTGAATTACGATTCGATGGGTCTTGCCGGAGTTGTGACCGATAATGGCGTTATCTCTCTTTCCTCAAGGCTGACCAGGTTGCGCAGAGTGGATCTCTCTGGTAATCAGCTTCTCACCGATAAGGCTCTGCTTAGTTTAGCTTCTAATTGCAGGTTTTTGACTGAGATTGCGATTCTCGATTGCGTTCTAATGACCCAGTCTGGGATTGGAATGGCAATTCGCAAAGCTGCTAATCTGAAATGTATATCCGTGGATAGAATTGGAATTCCTTCCATAGGCACCTGCTTTGTTGATTCCTTTGCATATCTCAGTTGTCTACGTGAGCTTGATCTGTCCAATTCGTTTATCTCTGATGAGTTATTGCATTCACTGGCTGAAGCTAATTTGCCTTTGAAGAAGCTTGTGCTTTGTCAGTGTTATTGCTTCACTATTGATGGCATTGCTTTTCTCTTGTCAAAGTATCGTGCTCTTGAGCATTTGGAACTGGAAGGAGCCAGTTTTCTCACTGATTCGCTGATGATGGAGTTAATCAAGTTTCTCGGGCAATTGACTCATATAAATCTCAGTCTGTGCTCCCAGCTGACAGATTTGAGCTTCTTCTCCATCACAAGACACTGCAGATTGATCAGAGTTATCAAGATGGAGAACACAAATTTTGGGTTGGAAGCATTTCCAGAAGAGGCTTGTGTGAACACCCGGATTGATTCGTTGCATCTGGCTGGGAACAATATGATCAACGACGAATGCCTGCAGATAATAGCGCGTGTATGCCCCAATTTGCAGGCGTTTGACATTTCCTACTGTCAAAACATAACAGAAGGAGGCATCATATCGGTATTGAACGAATCCCAGCGACTGAGTTACTTGGACATCAATCGTTGCGGTGGTATTAAAGATCTCAAAATAGAGTTTGATCTGCCTAAGCTGGAGACGTTACGAGCTCGAGGAGTAGCGATCAGTGATGAGGCACTGAGAGCAGTTGCAGATAAGTGTTGTGGGCTACTGGACTTGGATCTCCAAGGTTGTTTGAATTTGACATCTAAGGGAGTGAAGGAAATGGTTGCAGGCAGCAGAATGCTGAGGGAATTGAACTTGAGATGGTGTGACACTTTGGGTTTCGATGACATAGTTTGGATGGTATCCTCAAGGCCATCATTGAGGAAGATCAGACTTCCACATGATTTTGTTCCGACCGAAAACCAGAAGAAGTTCTTGTTGCAGCATGGCTGTTTAGTTTGTTGATATGCCTGGCTGCAGCTGATAGTGATGAAAGATGAACATGGCTGGTTGTTGTTCGCCAATTCTTCAGCTTTTCCTTCAACCCTTCACATGTAATAAGGTATGTCTTTCAGATCTGTGGTGGTTGGAGACGAATACTAGTTGGTTAGTTAAATCTTATTTAGACTTGTAGCAAACAAAACCCTTGTCTTGTTCCATTGAATGTAATTATGTATATGTATGTATCCATCTAATTGAGTGGAAAGATATAATAACACTTGTGATAGTACTTATATTCGAAAAGAAAAGAAAAGAAAACTGGTCTCATGATTGGGCATGGCATCAGGCATGAAAAGATACAGCAGCGGCCGAAAGAAACAAGAATGAAGATGGCGGAGAAGGCAAAGCATGATGACGATACGAGGTCGAATTGGTAATGTTTTCGCAAATTCAAGGACGAATCCAGTGAATATGATAAGTACCTTCACCAAGGAAGGAGTATGTGACACCAACGTCCATCGCGATCAATCCATCTATCGGAGTTGAGTCGAGTCCCACCGAACTGCCACTTTCAGTGATCGCGCGTGTTGTTCAAGCGCCGATTTCCTCAACATCAACTAATCCATTTACGTGAACAAGCCCATGTCTACTCTACTGGATAGTTTCTGCCACGTGTTGGGCCTACCATGGGCCCCACACTTTTTCAATCCTATAATAAAAGCACCATTTTTATTTATTACTAGTAGTATTTTTTTTTTTTTTTCGTGTGTGTGAGATTATTGATTCTCCTTTCCCCTTTTTATTTGTTAAAATATCTAAATTTGTCATTAACATTTATCTATTGACATCTTTTTACCATTAATCTTAAAAATGACTCTTATTTATCACAGTTGTCATAGTTTTAGGTTCAATTTTATTATTGTCGTTAAAAATCATTACGGTGGTGTCATTTATTGCTGATGATGTTCTTAATTAATATGACATGACTTTCATCATCACCGATATCTTATCTTTTCTGAATGTCACATATTATTGTCGTCGTACCATTATCGTTCTCTTCTTTTCTGAATATCCGCTGGCACCAATTTCCTTTGTCGATTCCTTTCTTTTCAGTATCGGTGACATTCTCATCTTCTCGGTGAAACTCATCTCCGGCAGTCTCTTTCTCGCTGAAATCCGAAGATTTACCAAGTCGAATGTAACGTATCATTTTTCATCACACGTGATAGAATTTTCACAGTAAACTGACGTCGTAATGGTATATACGAACCACAAAATATTTTCAATGATAAAATTATACCATCAAACTATATAAAATAATAAATAAAAGTTATTTTTAAAAATAATGATAAAAAAAATGTCAAAAAATAAATAAATATTGATGATAAATTTGGATATTTTTCCATTTATTTTCTTCATAAACCCAAGAGGGGAAGGAAGAAGGGAGGAGAAGAAGAAGATTGTCAACAGAGCATCCTCTGTTCTCACATCAGATACATACACACACACACACTAAAAATAATAGAAAAAGGTAGCTCTCATATAAATACACACATACATAATAAAACCTTTCTTTATTGTTCTCATTCCTACATTTTCTCTCTTCGATCACCAACATCCCTCCCCACCTTTCTTTCCTTTTTCTCTCAAAACTACTCAAACTCTTTCTTCTTCTTCTTCTTCCACGCCAGCAGATCAGATATGAGTGATGATGGCTGGTTGAGTCACGCTCTGACCGACGACGCCGCCGTCGTCGAGGTTCTGATGCGCCTCAAGCGGTCGCCTCTTTCCCCGCCGCCCGCTCTGCAGCTCGATTGGAGCGTCCGACAGCGCCGTTCCAGTTCCAGGCAGCAGCACCTTCTTCGGAAGAAATCGGAGCAGACACGAGCCAGTCCGACCACGCCTCTCTCCTGGAGCGGCGCTACTTCCGCCAGCTGCGGCGGCGCCGACGGTTCAGAGGAATCAAGCCGCCCTCCTTCCAAGCCGGTCGACAGTTCCAGATCTAAGGTTCGTCCTCTCGTTTTCTCATGTTCGTTCGTTCCGTGTCGGACTCGGTGAGTCAGCTCGACTCGCTCCGGATCTCTCTCTTTCTATGTCTCCGTCTCGTCTCCTTACTTTTTTTTTAATCAATCCTACTTTAACCGCTAACACTTTCGGGACGAAACTACCCCTGGAAAGCGCGATATTTCGCCGCGTCCTTTGTTCTTCCTTTTCGCTTCTTCTCACTCCTCCAATTACAGCATCTTTTAACTCGATCTTACTCTTTCCTTTGGATCTTACTCTTCTTCTTGAACCTCCTTTCGTTTTAATTAACTAATCATATATATATATATATACAGTAGTATAATTTATTTTATTCTCCTTTTCATTGTTTGATTGATTTTATGTTGTAAAAGACAAATCAGAAGCAGCAGTAAATGATCGAAACTTCGTGAGCAGAGCAATGCCCACAACCTCTTCACTTTCTTTCACTTGCAGGAGAAACGAACCGCGTGTCATTCAGGGTGGTGAAAAGGACTAAAATGCCCTTATTCAGATAAGGGTAAAATAGTACCGGCCACTTCTATACCCTTGTCGGGAGTCAAATGGTTGGGTTGTGTGGTGGGATGACGGATTTGGGGTTTAGGAAATAGTGGGAACGGTGAGGAATGTTGGAGGGTATTTTGGTAAAGAGTGGGGATAAAGTAAGGGTAGGGGTGGAATCTGAAATTGGGGGGGGTGGCGTGTTGTGGTGGCAAAATGGGTGTGCGTGCAGTTTGGTGGGGTGTTGTTAGTGGCTCTGCCTCTCCAGCTATACACTTATTTATCTCTCTACTTTTTTTCTTTCTTCAAAGGGGTTTTTATCTGGTGCGATCGGGCACAGATCGGGTACCTTATTCCCGTGGAGTCTATCTAATTTTTATCTGTATTTTGTATTTTATTCTTGTGGAGTCAATCACGTGCCGTCGGCATGACAGAGCTTTTGATTTCATACCAACATTTGAAGTTTGAAGTTTGAAGGATGATGATAAGATGAATATAAAAAGTTTGGTGACAGGTTGTCACTTGAGAGAGAGAGCCTAGTTTTTTGGCCCCTACTTTAATTTAATGGGTTTGGTTTTGTTGGATTAGTAGAAGGCCAAGTTTTTTTTCCACTTTTTTGGTCCAAGTTAAGTGTTTGAAATAATGTTTTAAGTTCGAAGTTGTGGTCAAAAAATGTTGATTCATTGAGGTGGGACTTGTGAGGAACAGAGGAGAAAAAAAACATGGCGGGGTTGCGGGAAATGAAGACAAGTTGGCTTTTTAGGTGCAAACTGTGAGGAAACAGACTGATTCTTCAAGTGGGGCACCACTTTGTCCTTCAAATTTAGGGTACTAAACTAAAAGATCATAGTAGTAGTAACCAGCAGTAACACAGCACAGATTATTTTATAGGAGTAGCATTTTTCTGCTAAATTTTCCCCTCTGTTTTCGTTTTTAGTGGGACAAAAATAGGTTCAGCAAACTACTACTGTATTAAACTTACTTTGGTATTGTCAATTCTGCCTTTTCAAATACATTTCTCCTTTTAAAGAAGTGTCTTAAAAAATGAAACTTTCTTCGTTTGTGTACATAAATAAATAAATATGAACCAGACATTTTTGGGTTCGGTGCAAAACGACGGGACGTTGACAGAATTGGAAAGAGTTAGGAAACTGATGTGGGCGGCAGTTTACGCAATTGTCAAAATTATTGAATGTTTCCACGCTTTGATTGCATGTGATCTTCTTGGGTCGTTTTGACGCGGCAGCTGACCATTGGTTTGATGACATGCAAATGATAAATTCGTGGTCCTATCCTATCTTAATTTTGTATGTTTGAATAAATTTGTGTTTCTTCTTGAGAATTCCACTCTATGTTTTGTGGATACGTGGTCGATTCTCTTCTCTTCTTTCACGAAGCTGCTTGGATATTTCCTTAGCACTGTTTTGGTTTACTATGGCCGTTGCTCATTGGGGTTGTGTGAAGTGCAGGTGTTTGTCACTGGCGAGACGAGCGCATCTAAGAGGTCCAGGAAGAAGAAGGTAGAGAAATAATTTCCACAAAAAAAAAAAAATCTATGACATGATATTCTAATTGTCTTGTTTCTTGCGACAAAGGTTTAATTTGTGAAGTAAATCACGTGATGCACCGTTGCCTACGCCTCGCTGAACCAATTTTTTTTTATGTCTTTATTGTATTCTGACCATATCGTGTGAAATAGTTTGAGTATTTGACTGTTTTGATCAGCATGGACGGAACATACTGAATATAAGTAAACCAGATCAAGCATTGCTTTCTTTCATGTTTGTTTTGAGGAATTTAAGTTTTGTGGTGTGATTTGCTAGCAGAAACTGACTGTTGTTTTTGTTTATCTGGTTGCAGACTCTGGCTGAACTTAAAGATGAAGAGAAGTTGTTGTTGAAGGAGAGCGGGGACTTGAAGGATGTGAGTTTCGTCTATCCTTCCAGATTACTTTTCAGTCCACTTTCATGTACTTGCAAAATTTTGAATCTGACCCATCTCTTCTTTATGCAATGAATGAGCAGAAAATTGTTACTTTACGAATAAAAGTTGAGGAACAGAGGGCAAGAAATGAAAGATTTAAGAAATTCAAGGTCTCTCTCTCTCTCTCTCTCTCTTATACACAAAAACTCTTTGGCATGTTTCTGATCTGATGCCCATGTATGTTTAAAGCTTCAAACTTTAGTTGCTTTTGCTTAGCGTTTTGAAGGTTGGAGTAAAGTGAAAAGTAAAAGGTGGTTTAAGCGAATTATATGGTTTACCTTGTCTGGTAGTGAAGTGGGTCATTCTTGGTGGCATGTATGAGAGTAAGTAATAAAGACATGTTACTAAACAACAAAAGGTGTGAAGAATAAAGATGCATCTACTACTACTGTCAACTTTCCTCCTGGTTTCAAATTTCTCCTTCTGACTACTGACTGACTAAAGATGCTTTCTTTTATTCTCTCAAAAGTCTTTAATTGCATAGTCAAATCATACAGTTAAAAAACTCTACAGACTGCTGTTATGCCAGCCAGCATATGGGGGGGGGGGGGGGGCTACTGTATTTGCCCCTTGCTCAAGTGGCATCTTCTTCATTCATCCATTGTTGATCTATTCCACACTGCTTACGTTTTTCTACTCTATTTCCATTTGACAGCGTGATGCACTGCCGCCACAGGAGGAGTTGCAGAGTGTGGAAGTACATTCAGAAGATCATCATCATCAATACCTAACAAGTGATGTTGGTAAAGCATCAGAGATTGGAATAAGAGAGTCAATCTTCTCATTACCTGATCTCAATCTCCCTGTGGAAGATGATAACAATAATGGAATCAGGTGAAAATGAAAGGAGGAGGAAGATAATAGTTGTTGTTTCTGTACATGCATATATTCGTTAACAAGGATGCAGTTGAGCAGGCAAATGTCACATCAACATTCACAGGCCGCTCTATTCCACACATCTATTAGCTTAACCTAAACCACTGATTAGTGGATTTGTTTTTTGCCTTTTTCAATAGGAAAACGACCCTCGTTTAACTCTTACCGAGGTAATTACTAATTAATTACTCTTAGTAACCGTGACAAGGTAGCCCCCAACATAGTTCAGAAGTAGATACAGTCAGTTCAACTTTTCCTCTCTTTTTTTTGCCCCCAAGTTCAGTTCAGTTCAGTATGTTCCTCCGATATTGGTTGGACCGGAGACATTTAAAGTGAACTCTTTTATTATCAGGAAAAAATTCACCTGATTGTATTCATTCTTTTGTGATGTCTTATTCAGCCTTGGTTGCATGAATCTGGAGTCTCTATTTTGCTCCATTTGTGGCAAATTGCTTCCAAAAGTGCATGTACGATTGGAACATTGTATTTGTACTTCACGCATCTCAAATCTAAGAATTGAAAGAAGCCAAATAGAGTTTTTAAAAGCGCAAATGGTATGTAATGCCAACAACCAGCTTGGTTCAATTTCTTCAGGCTCACTATCATCTCATGCTTCTCAATACAAGGCAGAAACTCTGGCAATTCAACAGTCATAATTCCAGTCAAGTTTTTATTTTAAGCTACCATCCTCTTAAAAGGATTCAGCATCTTACAATATGTAGAACATACAGAAATGTACTTGAACATCCAATCTCAGCTTTGAGATCAGTTGCTACTGTCAAGTGCTGGTAGACATTCTTGTAGAATTTCAGCTGCACGCTCCAGCTCTTGTTCTGTAATGACTAATGGTGGCACCAGTCTAACCACATTTCCTTTCCCAGCTGTTAATATTAACAGACCAGAATTACGGCAGGCATCCACAAGCGGTGAAGCAGATACATCCAACTCAATCCCGATGATCAGACCCGAGCCTCGTACTTCCTTTACATGTGAGTTTCTACCAAGCTTCTGCGTCAATACTCCTTTGAAGAACTCACCTTTCCTTGAAACGCTTGCCAGAAATCCAGGACTTGATATTTTGTTCAAAACAGCCAATGCTGCATTGCAAACCAGAGGCCCACCCGCAAAAGTACTTCCATGATCCCCATAAGTTATAGCAGAAGCAACTCTTTCAGTCACTAAGACAGCCCCAATGGGAAGACCACCAGCAAGAGGCTTAGCTAAGGTCATTATATCTGGAAAGACACCGTAAACTTCATGAGCCCAGAGATAACCAGTTCTGCCCAGGCCACATTGCACCTATTGAACATGAGAATAATTTAGCCAAAATTAGTTAATAGCCCCATGCAAAGACCAACATTTCAGAGTTATTTCTTTACAATCAATCAATCAACTAAGCCTTACTCCCAACAAGAGTTATTTCTTTACCGAGACAAAAAACTAATTTTATCATGTTTTCACTATGGTTTGCCTGCCCAAAATAATCCATCTCGCAAGAGAAGTTCAGATGGCCACAGAACAATGAGAGCTAGAGTAAACTGCAAGGTGTAGTTAATAATTTACAAGGTGGTCGTTGAGGATGCTGAAAGCAAACCAAGAAGCAGACACAGATTTACACGCAAGAGCAGCTATAGTTGGAGAAAAGACAAAGTTGTCATTGTGGGGCGGGTAGCTTCAGTGAGATTGTTGGAATAAAGAATGCAGCTAGGGCTGGGTGTCTCCATTAAAATGTGTTGCTCACTAATTTTGACTTCTTCACTTTGTCATCCTGTCTCACCATATGTTCAGAAGACGCAAACTCTATACAGACCATGCTATCACAATTCTCAGGCTTCTAGCCTATCGTAATGTTCAGTCAGATCATTAAAATTACTCGCTCTCCCTAGAGAACAAAACCTGCCTTATTTTCTTAAAAACCAGAAAGGTTGAGACTGTTGTGGTATCAGTTTCTATGACTGCATTCTCAAAGTCATTATGTTTGATAATATTTTTCGTCTTATAGCTAGTAATCCTATACGAGGATAAGGTGAAAAGGGGTTGACGGTGGATAGGGGGTACCAACAAGAACACTAGAAACAATCGTAAACTGCATCTTGATGGCAAAATAAATATAAGAAATTTGAACTAGAAATCCCAAGCTGTAGTATAACAGCAAGCGAAAGAGCATACCTCATCGAAAACCAGAAGAGACCCAGCATCATCACAAGCAGTACGCAGCGCATGCAAAAACTCTTGTGTAGCACTGTAGATACCACCTTCACCTTGAATAGGTTCCACGAAAACAGCAGCAACTTTTGCAGTTTGAATAAGTTCCCCTGCCGCTCTTATATCACCATACTTCAGGAAAGTCACACCAGGCATTACAGGTTCGAATGGTGAACGGTAATGCTCTTTGCTAGTCAACGCAAGGGCTCCCATTGTCCTACCATGGAAGCTGTTACTGAATGAAATGAACTCTGTTGCAGGTTGTTCTTCATTGGGGTGGGAAAATCTCTGGTACTTCCTTGCAAATTTAATAGCAGCTTCATTTGCTTCTGTTCCAGAATTAGAGAAAAACACTCGATCCGCAAAGGAATTAGCCACTAGACTCTTCGCCAGCTCAATCTACACAATACGCACACCAATTGTCATTTTAGACATAATCGTTGCGAAATTGGAAGCATGTCGTTTTAGTCATAATCAGACACCAGAAGAAAATCTATGAATGCAGGTAACTTCCAACATCCAACAAGAGTAACCCAGCAAACTAAATTAGCTAAAAGCACCATTAAATTGAACTGACTCATCAAATGCAAAGACAATCGTTCTAGATAAGGGAAACGTAAATGACCTGAGGAATGGTGTAGTACATGTTGCTAACATGCGTGAGCAGGTTAGCTTGCTGTGAGACCGCCCGCAGCCAGTCAGGATCACCATGGCCAAGAGCATTCACGGCAATCCCAGAAGAGCAATCGAGATAAACTCGACCCTCAAGATCGAACAACTCACAGCCCTTGCCACTAGACAGCACCACCGGAGCTCTGGAGTACGTACCCACCAGAAGCTTCCCCTCAGCCTCAATCACCTCCTTGCTGGAGCTCAACTTGCCCAACTTCAGCGATCCCGGCGCCTGAACGTCGAGGTTAAGACAGGCCTTCACTCGCCAGGCGTTGAACGGACGGCGGAGATCAACAGGTGGACACCTGAGAGAAAGCTGAAGAGAAGCCATGGGGGCAGGAATCGGAACAGTGAGGGTGAATAGATTGGTTAACCGTTCGCCAACTGTGAAAATGGATCATCTGGTGACCTATGTATACAAAAGAGGGTCCATGAACAACCCTCTTTTCTCATTAGTATACAAATGGATCCTTTTTTAAAAAAAAAATCTGAATCCGCTGGGAGAGCTGTGGCATCGATTGCACTTAGGGTTTAAGGCTTTGTTGGGTCACTTGGTTGGACCGCGTGGTTCTTACACGTAACGTAAGGATGAATTTTCAGAATTCAGAGAGAGAGGTCTACCTGGGGTGGGTATTATCGTCTACCCCTGGAGTTTGGCATAATGATCATTTTGTCTCCTATATTGGTTTAAATTTCCTTTTTACCTCATAAAATTTGGAGAAATCTACAATTACTTGGTTTAGTTTTTGTAATTAAACCTAAAGTAGGCGTAAATAAAACGAATTTTAAAAACAGATGGAAAAAAGTGATCATTACGGGTCAGTTCACCACACCCTAAAAATTTATTTTCAGAAATTTTTATCCCATTTTTTCAATTTTCAATACATTTAACAACCTTAAATCCATCAATTCTCAATAAAATAATATTTTTTTTAAATTTCTCTACTCACATACATCTTATCCATCAATCAAAAACACATCCCTAAATTTTCTAAATTTTTTCCCCCAATTACAACGAACTGACCCTATGTCAAACCTAATGGGTAAATGATAATTACACATAATTTTAACATTGTTATTTTTTCCATGAGAGTAATTTTGCCACCAATTTTTTAAAAATCTCTTATTTTATCACTAACATTTTTTCCAAGGTAAAAATGTCATCATGGTTTTATTTTAGGGATAAATATGTCACTGCTGAGCTAACGGTGTAACGTGACATGACAGAACCGTTAACTTGAAAAAAAAATTTGTCCCCCAACATTTTCCGAACCTTAACCAAACCAACATCAGTTTTTTCTCGCTCAGCAAGTATCAGAACACCACCAATTGCAACAGGTCCATAACGGAAAATGCGACCATATTAACCTTGATTCAGCTCTATTGCACCCGAGCCACCGATATATTTCCCGATCTCTGACCGCCTCATTCGTGACTGCCTCCGCCTCTATCATGATTGCTTCATGATCAGACGTCCAATGACAAATTACCCTTTTAACAAAATGTTGATACTATTTTTACCCCAGAAAAAAATTGACAAAATTAAAAATTTTGAAAAAATTAGTGGTAAAATCACCCTTTCTTCAAATTTCCATCAAAATTTAACAGATCATCTACTAGAGTACAGGATATGGGAAAAGAGATAAGGTGTTAGTATGCCAATTTTAAGAGTTTTAGGTAATACTGTTTTTAAGAATTTTAGGTAATACTGTAGTGTAGTTCTCGAGAAATAAAAGTAGGAAGATGAAAGTATTCATCTATAATATATACTAACTAGTTTAAATACTCGACTTCGTCACAGGTTTCAAAAAATATTGATTCTTAAAGATGTTAACATATCAAATAATAATAG
>JBBYHH010239230.1:0-13122 GCA_038382905.1 Daphne laureola
CAAATCAGAAAAAATACCCAAATTGGTTCCATCTCTGGTTCGCAAAGAGAGGACTCGTTTCAGACCAGTTCCCACAGTCAGTCAGAAAATCATTTGATAAGTTTGTTGAGTTCAACAAACACAAATAAAAGAAAGACATTGTCTCTCATTCAGAGTTCTATTTCTTAGTCATTTACAAGATCTCTTGGATCGTACAATGACACTACGAAGTCGATCCGGAACAGTATGTTCCTATTCTGGAGAGGGTATGAGTCACCCAATGGTGGAAACAATGTGTTATAAACTCCTACCTCATAGAAAACATCACCCTGAAAGCTATCGAACTATATATAGCTTTGGATGAAGAAAACTTTGATTCAATTCTGGGAAAATTTTACTCCCAGTCAGAAATGGCAGATGTTTCCCTTGAAGAAATGAAGGAAAAACTGATGAAGCTAGCTGTGAAAACGGTTCAGGAAGAAGCAGTCAAAGCTGCCCAGAACCAGCTGTCAAGATACCCCAACCAGGGAGGACCCTCATCAAAAAAATAATTGAGATGACCAAAGGCATGTGAAGAGTGGGCCTCAGCCTCCACTCAGAAAGAAAAAGACAGACTGCCAGACATAGGCATGTGAAGAGTGGGTCCCAACCTCCACTCAGAAAGAAAAAGACACTACTTTTAATAAAATAGATATTATTACGCAAAAAAATACGAAGGACGAGATAAGAATGAATCTTTCTCCTTCTCTATAAAAGGAAGGCTCAGAAGCAGATGAAGGCATCCAAAAATTTACGAGCTCTCTCTCTCTCTCTCCCAACTCTAATAGTTCATGTGTTGAACGCCTTTCTGCGTAGAACGTCAATTTAAATATTGTTCTTAGTTTGTTCTTGCTTCGGTGTGTACGTGTGTAGCTGTTGAAGCTTTGTGTGCTTCCATCCATCAGCCTTATTTCCTGTTTTCTGTTTGCTGTGAATATCTGGTACTCACCAGATTGCTGTAAGTTTGAATCCTTCATGTTATAATTTCAGTTGTGTGTGATTTTATCATTCTTGTATTTTAATATTTTATTCCGTGTGCTTTTCATAGCATAACCTTTTATTCCGTGTGTTTTTCATAGCATAACCTGGGTCCAAGTTGGTATCAGAGACAAGTTTAGCTATTAATCTGGCTATTTAAAATCTTTAGTACTACTTGGTTTATGTTAGACTTGCTCAGGGACCTAAAAAATAATTAGACCCCTTGTTAGGCCTTCTTTCAGGAATTTCAGAAAACTTTTAGGCCTAACTTCCACATTTTCCTAAGAATTATAGGTCTAGTTCTCTACAATTGAAAAAAAATTAGAACTCAAATAGAATAGTCAAAAACATAGAAACCTAAAACTCAAAAATATTAAAATTTTTAGGCCTAATTAGACATTAATCCATTTTGGCTGACAAAGGATTTGTCATGGTTTAAGTTGCCTCACGCGCCATTTGAAGAGGCGCGTGAGAATCAGCATTTCAAGGCCTCCCCCGCACAGCTTCCCACTTTTCACCCTTTCCTCGTCCGTTCTGTGCAACTGTAAAGGTCGAAAATTCAATGAGAAAGCAGGGGTATATTGGTCCGAATGTTCCATCATCATCTGGAGGAAATCAAAAGTAAACTCTCTGTGGGCTTAATGAAAATGGTATCTGAAACAATACACAGAGAAGACGAGGATTATTGGTATTTAATCGTAGCGGAAAACAAAGGTTTCTGGCGACAATTGATGGATGCCTGCCCTCTTCTCTAAATACCATTACTCTGATAATTCCTCTCAGACCGAAAAGTAAGCTGAAGCTTGAGCTAATAATCTCCATCAGTCTGTTCGTCTCCTGTTTCTCTCTCGCCATTTGTTTCTGGGTTTTTTTTGAAAATCTTCCCTTGTGCTTCTGCTTGAATGTTAGCTTAATGCTGTTTCTGTTTTGTTTAATTTTTTAATATGTTTCAGTTAGGCTATTGTTGCGCCGGTTAGGACACTCGGGTTCTGAAGATCAAAAGCTGATCTTGCGTTCTCTTGATCTGCCTGCATGCTTTGTCAATCTGAGGAGGCGGAAGAAAATAGGAAAAGCGGGCGAGATAAATTCGGTACCTTTTACACTTTCGGGCTGAAAAATCGAAGCTTTTGAAACCTACTTGTAATTTTTTGTTGCTTCTCGAATTTCGTTTTGTTTGAGGTAGAAAGGACGCTACGGTTTGGGTTGTTGAGACAAAAAGAATAAAGCTTGATTGTTAGTCTGGAGCAATGCTAAGTGAGGTTATGTCCCTTCGATGAGTATCCATAGATTGGTCTGAGTTTCTTGGCAGGTAGCGTGGTGCAATTCATCTTCTTGTTCATGAGCTCACATCTGCTAGAAACTCCCTCTGTTGCAATGGGAGTTGTTTCTTCAGTTAATATGGCCAAATTCAAGTGACAGGTTTCATTTCCTGCGGAGTTACTCTTCATTTCTCAGTGGATGCATAATGTCAGGTTTAGAGGACTTAGTTCTCTCATTTCCCTGATCTTGGATTTGTGTTGTTGATGGTGGGCCAGTTTCACTAATACCGGTTTCTAAGTGGATGGTAGAGAGGGTTCTCCATTAAGTTATGTTCAAACAGATACTTAACAGGCTCCCGCGGAAGCCATCTAAGTCAAATGACAATCGTGATGGGGGAATCTCCACCTCTTCATCAGTTTCCTCACCGAGCTCCAGGAATCGTGATCAAGCTACCAAACGATACACACAGTCGAATGCTGTAGGTTCCATGGGCCCTGATGCTGCCCCAAACACAGGACTGAACAATGGTAGCAAGATTTCTCAATCAGGGAACTTGAAGCTGAATGGATATCTTGTGGCCCCTTCTTTTGAGCCATTACCTAGTTTCAGGGATGTTCCTAATTCGGAGAAGCAGAACTTGTTTATCAGAAAACTGAACTTATGTTGTGTTATGTTTGATTTCTCTGACCCCACAAAGAACCTGAAAGAAAAAGACATCAAACGGCAGACTCTGGTAGAGCTTGTGGATTATGTGTCTTCTGCCAATGGGAAATTTTCAGAAATTGTAATGCAAGAAATAGTGAAAATGGTGTCCCTCAATATATTCAGAGCGCTTACTTCTGTCCCGCGTGAAAATAAAACTGTAGAAGGATTTGATTTAGAAGATGATGAACCATTGATGGATCCTGCATGGCCTCACTTGCAAGTTGTGTACGAGTTGCTGCTTAGGTTTGTAGCATCTCCGGAGACAGATGCAAAATTGGCTAAACGTTACATTGACCATTCCTTTGTGCTAAAGCTCTTGGATCTCTTTGATTCCGAGGACCCAAGGGAAAGGGATTATTTAAAAACTGTTCTTCACCGAATATATGGAAAATTTATGGTTCATCGCCCCTTCATCAGGAAAGCAACCAACAACATCTTCTACCGTTTCATTTTTGAAACAGAAAAACACAATGGAATTGCTGAGCTTCTGGAAATTTTGGGGAGCATAATTAATGGGTTTGCTCTGCCTTTGAAAGAAGAACACAAGCTATTTCTGGTTCGTGCATTAATACCTCTTCACAAACCAAAGTGTGTAGCAATGTACCACCAGCAATTAGCTTACTGCATTACTCAGTTTGTGGAGAAAGACTGCAAACTTGCTGATACAGTTATCCGGGGCATGCTTAGGTACTGGCCGGTTACAAATAGTTCAAAAGAAGTCATGTTTCTAAGTGAACTGGAAGAAGTTTTGGAAGCCACCCAGCCTGCAGAGTTCCAACGATGTATGGTACCCTTGTTCCGTCAAATAGGCCGATGCTTGAGTAGCTCGCATTTTCAGGTAACTTACGTAGTAAAATTTCTGAAACCTTAAATTGCTTTCTTAAAGAAAAAACATTTGCCTTATGTGAGTTGTTCTTCTTGTTGTGGGCGTTCTTGTGTGCGTGCAAGTGTTCATGCAATCATGTGTGCATATGTCCGTGTCTGTGGCTCTTGTCTTGGCTGGTTTAAATTTTATCTGTATAGTACCAAATTTTGGAATTCTAATCAAGTTGCTATGTAATTGCTGTCATAAAGGAACTCACTGATTCTGATGGCCGAGGTATGTTTTATTAATATTTTGGTTGTTGATAAAAGGATACTGGGGACAGTTTGAATGGATTTATTAGAGAAATTGCTCTCCTGCATATCATGCAGAAAGAAAAATTGTGATAAGAGAGTTATGTTAGAGTTAGGATTAAATAGTTTCTCGTAAATTCACTGGAGAATACATTGTCACTGACTGCTTAAAGTTTTCCTCCTGAAATCAGTGGCAGAAAGAAATGAGTGAAAGTTCAATTAGATTCACTGACCTGTAGAAGGAATTGCAAAATGAAACTTTCATAGGGTGACAATGATTACTCACTTTAGCTTTAGGCTTCATTTGGTCTGCATTAATTCGCTTCTTTACATTGGATTTATCACTTGGCTTAATCATGTACATGAAGAAAAAAAAAATGTTAGAGTTGGATAAACTTATGGTTAAGGACCGTAAATTAACTCAACTTTGAGATGAATTGGGAGTGGTTCTTCACGTACATGGATTAATATGTTGATTAATTCTGGACCTAAGTGGGTTAGTACAGACCAAATGGGTTAGTATATGAATTGAGATTCTTCGGTTAGCATTAAACCTGTTAGTTTTCTTTTGTTAAAAGATATATACTCTCTCCGTTTCATATTACTTCTCCCTTTTGACTTATCATTGCAATTGAAGAAAGTTCTTTTTAGTGCCATTCCATATAAGAAAAATGGTGCATGGTGGTAAAATAGTAGTTTTTTTTTTTTTCTTTTGCCCTTTTAGGAGAAAGGGTCAAGTAATATGGAATAAAGGGGGCATATTTCTTTATATGATTACGGAGTTTGTAATCAATAAAGTGATACTCCCTTTTGTCCTTGCTAAATGGTAGCGCTTGCTAAAATTACTACTCCCTTCGTCCCAAAAAGATTTGAACATTTCATTTTCAGCATTTAATCTATGATTTTGTTTCTTCAACGTTTTAATGAAAAAAATTAAATAATTTATATGCAAATGATAATTCAATGTTTCTAGTTTCTAAATATAGTTTTTTTAGCAAGTTCTTCCTACTAATAATTTGAGTCAAACAAAACATCAAAAGTCAAACACTTAAAACATTTTGGGACGGAGGTAGTAATTTTTAGAAGAATCTGTAAACAAATCTTTAAAAATTGGGTAATTATCATACATCTCCCTGAGGTTTGCTATATCCTTCAGTCCCCCCCCATATTTTGGGAATTCTTTGTTTACCCCCCTGAGGTTTGAGGAATTATACAAAAACCTCCCTACAGTCAAACTTCCGTTAAAAGATCTGTTAAATTTTAAATCTAATAATAAAATTAATCCCCTAACAATTATACCCTAACATTACCATCTTCCTCTATTTCCCTTAACTCTCTCGCACCCACCCCACACCAACACACCCCAATCCTCAAACTGCTTCACTTCACCTGCCCACTGCTTTATGCCGCAGCCACACAATCGGACATAGCTCCTATTAATAACAAAAAAAACATGTAAAATCAATCAATCACAAGCAAACAGAAACACTTGGATAGCCTGAAATTGTAATGAAGCATTATAGTTCTACTGAGGACAAGATGATTAGCCATGAAAGCTAGAACCCGAGTACATTACTCACTAGAGAAGCAAAGAACTAAAAGATAGCAGACTGAAAAGTAAAATTAAAGAAGAAACAACGAGAACAAGCATAATCAATTAAATTACAGGGCCATTGACTTCGGACTCTTCAAACATCCAGCTTTGGTTAGCTGGGAAAAGAGAGAGGTCCTGCTGGCACACACAACGAAATGACGCCTCGAATTTAGAGATGAAGCAGTCTTCAGTAAGGATGAATTTGAAACTGAAACGGGAAGTCCAAGAAACAAGCTGCTGCAATCGACATAGGGCTTCTTCACGGAAGTAAATGAGAGCTTTGAAGAAGAAGAAGAAGCGGCAGAGAAGATGAGCGAAATAGAAGCAGAGAGAGTAGCAGTTTGAGGATTGAGTGGTTGCGGCATAAAGCATTAGGCGGGCCAAGTGAAGCAGTTTGAGGATTGGGGTGTGTTGGTGTGGGGTGGGTGGGAGAGAGGAGAGGGAAATAGAGGAAGATGGTAAAAATGTAAGAGGTAAAAATGTTAGGGTATAATTGTTAGGGTTTAAAAGTTAGGGGATTAATTTCATTATTAGATTTAAAATTTAACAGATCTTTTAATGGAAGTTTGACTGTAAGGGGGTTTTGGTATAATTCCTCAAACCTCAGGGGGGGTAAACAAAGAATTCCCAAAATACGGGAGGAAACTGAAGAATATAACAAACCTCGGAGGGGGGTGGGGGTGGGGGTGTAAGATAATTACCCTTTTAATAAAGATAAACAATATAAAAAAAAATTAAGAAAAAAAAAATTAAGAAATTTTTTTTTTAGAAAATATGGATATCAAATTATGGTTCCCAAATGAATTTTCTAGTTTTCAATATCTATAATACATGAAAATAAATCATAGATTAAATACAGTGAAACTGTCAAAACAAATGATACAATCTTTTGCAGATAGAGGGAGTATTTCATAATGATAGACAAATATAATCATAGATTAAATGCTGAAAACTAAGTGTTTCAATCATTTAGGGACAGGGAGAGTAATTAATTAAGACGTAGCTACAACAAAAGTCTCATCGTTTTGGTTCTTGATTTTCAATGGTGTTGTATTGCAAGCAAAATTAATAATTTTGCTCCTGGTTTGTGTTGAATTGGTTCTGATTTTCAAAAAAATCAGGGTTATCCGAAGATTGGGGACGGAGATGGAAGTGGCAAATGGAATAGTTGATGCAGGAAATTTGTATTTTTTAGAAATGGGGGGTCCAATTGAATATATGGTAAGGACATTTAGGTAAGCACAAGATTGCAAACATAAAGGTGGGAAAAGGATACGTCAGCAGTTGATAGATTTCCTTAGATTATAAAGTTGCTCATTAGTACAGAACCTGCCTGAGCAAGCAAAGGAATAACAATGTCGGGGCAAACAATACCAGGTCATAAATTGTCTTATTAAGAAGCAAGCCGAAAAAAATAACAGTACCAACACAACGTAAACAAAACCATAGAAAATAAAACACATTAACAACCAAATACAAGTTTATAAATTAATAATACGGAGTATAAACCAACAGAGGAAAAAAAAGGACTGGGTATTAAATACCTTGATTCGCTCATATTCTCTAATTGCGACATTTTTAGCATCCTCGGTCACTCTGATGCTTTCTTTAAGCTCGTCAATCTTTCGAATCCTTGACTTGTCGCCACCAAAGATTTTAGAAGAGGCAGCTTCCAGCTTTTCGGACCTCAAATGCAATGATGACAACTCAGACAGGAGAGTTTGCACTGTTAGTAAAGCACTCGACCTATCAGAAAATGCACCTTGCACAGCTAATATGAGTCCAAGGTACTCGTGGAGTGTATCCTGCAGCATAAACAAACGAGAGTACATTGTAAAAGTGGATGAAGGAAGATATGCCCCATTTATTTCTATTTTAGGTCCATACGACCCCAACCAAAAAAAACACTGATACACATCAATATAACTTTAAAAAAAAAAATAATAGCACAAGGCTAATGTTAGTTGAACTTTCAACTAAACCTTGTTAATGACCTGATTGGGAGGATTTATGGAGGTGACTCCAGTTAGTTGCCAACTGTTCTTCTTGAGCTTAAAGAGAAGAAGTTCTCCTTCTCTCCAGTTCAGTCGAGAAGAAAAATAAGACAACTGAGGATTGCTACCAAGTAAAACGAGGACCTATAAGGCCAGCTTTAAGTAACGAGTAACAGGTTATTTTGATAATACTGGGATAAGTGAAACTGTTGTAGAGCTTTAAGCAGCATTTTGTTTGTAAATCCACTCAGAAAAAGAAACCACGTGGGCAGAGTAAGCATGCTCGCAAAGGATTTATATTTGTCCACCTCCAGAGTGAATTGTAAATGGTCCTTCATGTGGGTGCATGATCCACCCACTTAATAAGAACTTGAGCTGATTGAGTTGTACCAAATGAGCACTTAGTCTGCTGATTACAGAAGGTAAATAAAGTGAATTACAAGTAAACAGCATCACAGATAAAGTAAGTTTGTATGAGAATGGCTTTTGTTCAGAACCAATCTGTTATAGCACAAAATATGATATTCAGAGAAACACACTGACGACCTGAAGAAAACAAAGTCAGACACCTGTATCTAGACCTTTAGTGTTCCAATTAGTCAACTTTTGCATTCTCATTCTGACACTCAACCATGTAAACCTGTTGTGTTCGTTTCAGTTACAGATTGCCCGACTGGTCATTTATTAGATATGCCTTGTACTGCAGTATAATATAGCTTACCAGTAGTTCTTGACAGGTTGCCTCTCTCTCTCTCTCTCTCTCTCTCTCTGTTCCAAATAAAATACAGGTAGAAAGTAACTTCCCCGATTCCCTTGGATCCTAAAACTTAACTTCCACGTAACTGCCTAACTACTAATAGCTCCGAGAAACTACCTAACATTATGTAAACTACAACTAGGTAAAATATTAATATACATACTCCTCAACTGTTATTGACGTCCATAACACTTAGCAGATAAGTAAGTGAGGAAGAGGACAGCCTCCACTTTTACAATCTGAGTCCTCTTGGGAAGATATTGATCTCAGGTGCTGGTGCACTTGGATTTCGAAAAATATTCTAGAAAGATCTGCTAGACAGAACTTGGAATGTATCTAATATAATCCTGAAGTTGAGTTCTAACTGGGGATCCAGCAGCAATTTCTGCAATCAATGTGGTCCATCTGTTGCATGTATAATGACCAGAGCTCAAAGTTGTTGTATACATTTAATATATAATGGTCTTATGTGTAAGGACTATGCAGTGTCTAAATCTGATTCTTGATGAGGGGTTAACTCAGCGATTGTTAAGTTATGCCCTGCCAAAATGTTACTACTACTCCCTCCGTCCCACGAAGATTGTTCCATTTTTTGTTACTGTTTCAAGTTGCACTATTTGACTCAAAATTTAACTAAGATAAACAATGAAAATATATATATATATATATATATATATATATATATATCTAGAAAGTTTAGATTGCAAATTATAAGAAGCATATGAATCATTTAACTTTACATATCTATAAATTCATAAAAATAAATCGTAGATTAAATACTGTGAAAATAGCAAAGAAAATGTGCAATCTTCATGGGACGGAGAGAGTATTTAATAATCCTTTCAGTTCATTAATCTGAACTCTAGCAATCATGTCTGCTGAAGCAGACCAGTTAAAGATGACATTTCTGAAGTTTTTACATGCCTGTCACCTAAATTACTAATTGAAGATTACTTTTAACTGGTCTGCTTCAGCAGACATGATTGCTCCAGATTATTTTTTTTTCCATTGACCATTCACCACAAAATTGAAATCAAAATGTTCAGAAAAATGAACTAAGAAGTAAGGCATACAAGAATGGATCAATTCATTCAAAAACATCCGAACAAGTTTCACAGCTTACCAAATGCTTTACAGTCTGAGTATTTAGTTCACGGTAGAATCTACTTGCTTTGACTGCAGCAGTTGCCAAACCCTTCATGTCACCAGCCCGTACTCTTTGCGAGTTAAACATAGCCTCTTCATTCTCGAACTTCGTCAGTTTGATAAATGCTAACCCTAGTTCTCCCATCGTTTCTCCCATATCTTGCTGAGCTTTTACAAGGGCCTCTGCCTAAACAGGATTATAAATAGAAAATAATGAACAACGCATCCCCATATTGAATGAAAATATGTGATACTCCTATAAACCAATAAAATGCAGAAAGAACCTGCTGAGAGGCACTGCTAAGTTGCTGTTCTAGGTCATGCATCCATTCTTTCTTCTCCAAGAATTCCTTATCTTCCTCCACAACAGGTGGCTTTGCGCCACCCCAATCATTAGAAACAGACTGCCTCAATTCCTTAAAAAGCCTCAACAAATCCCTGCCACCTTTAGCAGGCTGAACTACTTCGTGCGGTGCAACTAAGGGTGGACTCTCCCCAAACAACTGCTTGGGCAGCTTCACTGCCCCATCAAGCATCCGAGAAGCGACATCAGTACTAGTGGGCAAAGGAAGCCTCCCCTGTACCTGCAAAAACACTCTCAACTCGTCGCTGAGTCTGATAACAGGATGCTCAGCAAGCCTCCTCAAGTACTTCTCCAGTGCAACCCTCCTTAGTTCAACAAACTCTTGCTTTTGCATGACCTGAGACTCAACCACATTCTTGTCCGGCCTAGGGGGAATAAAGAACCCTCGGTATGACTCCGCTAATCGATCTGCTAGCGTCACGACGTCTCTGAACCTCCGCCTTACACTGGATTCCGAAGCTCCAAATTCTGGAACATTCGTCCTCGTCGTGATCAAATAAGTAACATAGGTATTTCCTCCAGGAACTATCGAATTGACCGTTTCTTGCTCCTTCTGCGGATTCGATACAGTAATCTTAATGTAATCCGAGCTGGAAGATGGAGATCGCGAGAGAGCCAGAGACGAATCGGGACTGTGGATGCTGCTCTCTGCATTGTTGACTTCGCTGACAGAATTCTCGTCGAAAGGGCTGAAGATAACATCAGCATAAGACGGAGGCTCGATGTACGAGCTGTTGTCAGAACCGTTCGGGTTCCGGTAAGAAGTCGGCCCGAGGAGTGGATCGGAATCAGCAGGAGTGACGACGATCGGAGGCGGCGAAAGTGGGTGGTGCGAGGCGTCGGCGAGCGACGAAGTGGCACTTCGGTAATTGGAGTAGGACTGGTTGTTGCTGTGATTCACGTTCCCGTTACTTGTCCGATCCGAGGGCTCATCCAGCATGAGACTCTCCATTTCCTCGCGGGAAGCATAGAGGCGGGCTTCATCGAAGCCCTGGTTCTCGGAGCCCATCATCTTGAAGAGGAATCGAAATCGAGACTAAGAATTGAACTCAAAGCATGATCGATCGAAACATGTTAGGGTTAGGGTTCTCTGTAAGCTGATTATCAGAAGAAGGAAGTCTCGAAGTTTGGGAAGGTTTGCTGCTAACGTACACCAGAGGAGGTCTAGGTGGAAGATAGATCCAGGAACTGGACCAGCGAACCAGGCAAGATGGCACGTGCCTGCCGGCGTGAGAAAACCGGCCAGTGGATTAGATTCATTGGGCCGTTGGGCCGGGTCTCGTTCTTATTTGGTTGTTGTTGGACTTAAGTTTTCATATCAACTAGCCAAATGTGCGCGCTAAGCGACGAATGAAATCGTTATTTTAAACACATTGTAAGAGTAAGAGATGGTAAAATTTAAGATATTTAATTGCTTAATAAATATGACATTAAAACTAACTTAAATACATTGATAACAAAATCAAGTAAAAGAAAAGAAGACAAACAGAAAATTGAAATAAAGAAGATACAATAGTAATAAAACAAAAAACAATATACTGAAAGAAAATTATGAAGATCAAACAAACAAAGAAGGATGGACTTAATTTTGCACTTGAGAGAGGTCTTTACAAAAATTATATATGTACATCTGTTATCCTTTTTTAAATTTGAATACCAAAAAAAAAAAAATACACTCATGGTAAACGTAAAAACAAAATAGGAAGGTATTTTCTGTTATCCTTTTTTTAAATTTGAATACCAAAAAAAAAAATACACTCATGTTAAACGGAAAAACAAAATAGGAAGGTATTTTTTTACTAAATTTTACTCTGTTATCTTTTTCTATATCTGAATACCAAAAAAAAGCATTTATGTTAAACGCAAAAAAAATACAAAAAAAAAAAAAATACATTCACGGTAAACGTAAAAGCAAAATAGGAAGATATTAATGCACTTAAGGGGGGAAAGGAAAAAAGCAAAAAAACCGATATAAAAAAAAAAAAGCACTTATGTTAAACGTAAAAAAGACCCAAAAAAAAAATACATTCACGGTAAAAGTAAAAGCAAAATAGGAAGATATTAATGCACTGGGCTCAGTTCAGCATCAAAAATGAAAATTTATTTCTAGAAAATATTCAAAATTTAAATACTAAAATGACTATATTACCAAAACTAACAGCTAATCTATATAAAAGATATATAGAGGTAAAATTATTAAATGATGTATCTGTCAAGTGAAATTTCTAGAAATTATTTTTAAAGGGGTGAAATGAACTTACCCTTAAGGGAAAAGGAAAAAAGCAGGAAAAACGATGAGGGTGTGAAAACAAAGAAAAACAAATAAAAAATACGTGGGACCATACTTTGAGACAGAAGGGGAAAAGATACAAAGCAAAAAAACGGTGGCTTCGTTTCACCCGGAGCGGCGACGAAGCTGGATATATATCCGTGTGTTGCCAAGTTTTTTTATTGTCGCAACGATTTCGATATAAGCAGAGAGAAGTATACAACAGATAACTGACATAGTAATATGCATAGTTGGGATTAAATAAAAAAAGAGTAAACTGCACCAGATATATTTAAATTATAGCATTCTGAATTAAAATTTTTTGTAAAAGTGGTTCTAAAATATGAGTATATTGTAAATTTATACCCGTGATTTAACATCCGTTAAAATTTAATGGAATTTGTGAGAAAATGCTTAAATTGACTCTTATGATTCATAAAATGTGTTTATCACCCCTCTAATTTTATAATTTTATTTTTGAGTCATTATTCTTTATTACATATTTAGTTTTTCATATATTCCTTCCAATTCATTAATATTAATTATAAATTGAGTCTAAAATATCAAAAGGAATGATCAAATATGAAACAAAAGTATAAAATATATAATACTCATATATTGTATTTAAATATTCTTTTTATAGAGAAAAAAATTATTATCAAAATAAAATTTAAGAATTAATAATGATTTAAAAAAAAAGTCTCCAATAACTATATTAAATTATTTAGATAATGTAAAAGATCTTCAATAATACCATTAAATTTATCTGAAATTATTCATTTTATTTAGCATCTATGCTATTAAATATAATTGTTTTTAGCATCTAGTTCATGTAATTTTCATTCATAAATTAATTAATGTTTGAAGTTTCTAAAAATATATATTTTCAAATAATTTTAAATTAAATAAGGAAAAATTCTT
>JBBYHH010239341.1:0-13119 GCA_038382905.1 Daphne laureola
CCATGTCTCTCAGTAATTTATGGTAGTTTAGGTTGTATGTGTGTTTATGATATCGAATGCCTTAGGTTTCGATCCTAACGGATCGGATAGTTTATTACAGAAGAGTTAGAGATAGCCACCATTATTAATTGGTAGAGTTAGAGATAGCCACCATTATTAATTGGTAGAGTTAGAGATAGCTTGCCTCTAGGACACCGGAAGAATTAGAGATAATCACCGTTGTCAATTGGTGGAATTAGAGATAACATATCTCTAGGACACGAGATTAGTAGCACATGCATAATCTTTAGGACGCACAACTCACTTTGAGAACCCATGATTGAAACCCACAACTGACGACTTCATTCCCCTCCAGTCATTTAGTCACATTTTCCTGCTTGCATTCACATCTTGTCTATCATCATCTCACCTTCTATCTTTTGCATTCCATAGTAGATTAGAACGCATATTACATATTCATACTCTAGGCACTCAGATTCTCTTGGGTTCCATCCCTTATTTAGAGCAATTACACTATGATAAGATCGAGTTAAGGCTAATGAGGTGTTTATAAATTTATTTGATTGGTTGATTGCTTGATTTATGCATCATTCATTCCAAAATACCATAGAAAAAACCTTAATGTCAATATACTTACACCAATAAAATATCAACGTGTTGATGGTGTGCATTGACAGAAGTGAGTAGAAGGATAAGAGACACAGAGATTTAGAGAGTTTTGGTCAATGCGACCTACATCCACTACTCAAGTCACACTTGAGATTTTTTACTAGAACTGAGACCTGACACAAAAGGCTTATATAGGGTGCCTAACACACAGGACTTAAATAAAGGTTGGCTGACACACAAGACTTTATGCCACAAATGCCTCACTAATAGGACTTAACAAGGTGTCTTACTAACAAGACTTTCTCAAATGTCTGACTCACAGGACTTTGTACAATGGCTGCCCAACACACATGACTTTACGCCAAGAGTGCCTGACAAATAGGACTTAGAAATAATGACAGTAACACTGTGATCATTGCATTGATAGATCAATCTATCAACCTTCCTCTTCCTTGGGAAGTATCACTTAATCAGTGATGTAGAACTGGTCTAACACCACCAACTAAAAATGTTGCTCAATATAAGGTCGAGAGATAGCCTTTTTTATAGAATAAGAATGTAAAGAGTAGAGTAGGCTTCTTTGTTGATGATGAACTATCTTCTTATGCAGTCAAACCTTCTGGAGGATGATCTTCAGGATGATTGTAACTTTGTGAGTGATAGGTCAAGATTTTTTTTTTTTTATGTGTATGATGAAGATGAAGAGTATTCATAGAATGTACAGAGATAAGTAGTATAGTTGTAGTGTATATCCTCTGTCTTCAGCTTTTATAGGCTCCAATTGCTTCACAAATAGGTAGGAGCATCTGACATCAATTCATAGTCGTTGGGTATGAATTGTTTCCATTTTGGAGCTTTCTGACCGTTATCAATTGATTTCTAGCCATTGTAGATCTTCAAAGATTTTGTTCTTTATTCCATCAACGCGTTGATGAAGACTAGCTTCAACAACTTTATCATTTTTCTTCATTCATCTTGGCTTCTCTTATGAGCTTTGAACTTGTATACTTTCATTCATTGTTGATACGCAGTAGTGGAGTGATTTGCTTCTTGTATGAATGCCTTGAAACTTGTGATTCATGAAGGTTGAATTCTGAGCAATTATGATATCAACACGTTGATGCATGCTACATCAAGTGTTCCTTGATTTCTTTCCATAAATGATCAGATTGCAATTTGACAATCCAATCTCTTCTTGATTCTGATGAGGAAATCGACCGTTGCTTCTAGGGATGATATTTCAGCATTAGTCCTTCAATTTTCCTACGAATGTGGATAAGAAACAAGTCAAATTAATCATGAAATTAGATCTAAATGCTTATAAACCAAAATATGCAAAGTGTTCTTCACAACACATGAATTCTTGTACTTTTGCATACTATGCAATTTAATCCCAATATTTTTTTTCTAATCACAAAAGAATTAGTAATCTTAATGAGTGCACTTAAGTTTATAAAAACTTTGCAAATAAGTCCTTAAAGTTTTTGAATCCTCAAAATGAAGTGGTTTGAAGATAACAAAGTCAACAATCTCCCCCTTTTTAATGATGACAAAACACTTCAAGAAGTTTTGATAACCCTTTACAATCTGTTGATAAAAGGTCTCATAGATGAGTATATGCTCCCCCTTAGGATGATCTATTTGTAAAAACCTTTTTCAAACCTTTGAATACATTCTCCCCCTTAGGAAAATAGTTTTGGAAAATGATATTGGGATTGCAGTGCATTGTACCAAATGTGACAAGATCCCCCTTACTTCTTGAACATATTTCTCCCCCTTTTTGTTATCATCAAAAAGCTACAAAACATAGGAGTGCATATGCAAGACATTAAGTGTGACTATATGTATTACTTAGATTTTATCAACGTGTTGATAAACTCATAATGATACACATAGTATTCTTGTACTATGATCGTCACTTATCAAATATGGAAGCATGTACATATCAATTGTCACCACCTCCAATGTTTCCTTTCCGGCGGAAGCGCATGCGGTGGCCGGCGGTGACGTCAGAACGGTGATCCTTCTTTTTTTTGTGGACCCAAAACCCGACCCTTAAAAAAAAAAAACTGAACTTAGTTACTAATTTCTAGTTTGTTTAACGCGTTGCAGGTTTTTACTTATGTCCTAAACCTGCACCCGAAAACAAGTTAGCAGTTTTACAGAGAATCGTGCAGTAATACAATCCAGATGCACCAGAAAGGAGTCCTGGCCAAACGCGCTGCGCAAGAACTCCCTAGGAAAATAAAATATACATGCCCTCATAGTAATTATAACTACGAATGCATGCTACGCCTACAGAGCCCATGCTATAACGTATCAGAATCCTTACTAAGCCTACATGATCGGGTCATCAAGACTCTGACAATCATGATAGATAATGCTGCTGGTGCTAAACAGAAACATGAAAATTTGTTAGTCAACCGTAATCGTACTGACCCAGAAAATCCATATAACCATAACATGCTCATCGAGACTACCCCCGTAATCATAACTAGAAACCTTAACCAAAGACCATAATACCTTACATACCAGAGATCCCATACTGACCAGACAGAACTACTCTACGGTCATAAACCGAACCCTCCTAAAAAATATGTGAATATAGTGGGGGTGAGTCCTCGAGAACTCAGTAAGGCTAGGTAAGGATCACTGGTTTTACTTTAAAAACACATACATAAAAGGTTAGCGTGCAATGATCTAGCAGATATACAATCTTAAATATAATCATGGACCGTGATTTGTGATGTAATGATATGCAATACAGGAGTCCCGTCGGACTTTGGTGGTACTCTTATAGTCCAACGAATGAATCATATACGTCCCTCGCGGATGGTCCCCTTCCCATACAAGCGCGCGATACCAGCGTGGGGTGTACATCCCAAAAATATCATATCGCCACCCAGTGGCCCTATCCTTATCAGAATCCCGTGATCGTATCCTTAAAACAGGTCACAGTCGTAAGACTGGTTCTCCCGTGATAAAAACCTGCATGCCGTTACCCTAATATGTAACTAGCCCCGGGAGTCAGCGGGCCCCACCCTCAAACCGGGAACTAGCTGTTAACTAACCTAATATGCATTAGGAAAATTGAAACGCATATTAAGAAAGTTAAGCCTCTTATCTTAAACAATGAAAACCTTTACGCGATGACCCGAGCGATAGAATCTGACGAAGCCTCATTTGAACTTCCATGGTCCCCCATACTTAGTGAAATTTTCCATATCCTTTTATTTACACTTAGGCCCCTGAATGTTTGCCAAATATTCACTTTGACCCCAATCTTATGGAAAGTGATCAGAATCACTTCAAACTTTACCAATTCCACACTTAGCTTCAAGTAAGCTAAGTTTCACTTTATTAACCAAAATTAATAACCCCTTTGACTAAAAGTCAACGCGTTGACCAGTTTGGTCAAACTAAGCTATAAGTGGTCAAATGACTTGTAAATTTATCTAGTTCCCACTTAAGCACTTCTTAAACATTATTTATTCTTAATTACATACTTAGTCCTTATACTTTACCAAATTGTGCAATTCTTCCCCGAATTAGTATACAATGTTCCAAAACCACTTAAATGCTACCAACTTCATAATTAAGATTAAAGAAGCTCAATTTTGCTCATCTTTCCTTAATTGCAACCAAAAGTCAACCCGTTGACCAATTGGTCAACTTATCCTAAAAGTGTTCAAACCAACTTGTAATTACACCCGATTATCATTTAAGCACCCAATTAACAATATTATCATAATTACCATCCAATACTTTATCTTTGCCAAAATTTCATAAATTCACTAACTTACCCAAAAGCTACAAGTTTCACTTTTTAACTTCATAAAGCTTCATTATGCTTAATTTGTCACTTATTACCACATAACACCCAACTTTTACCAAACTTTCCATTTTGGTCCCAAAGTTTCTAAAAGTGACAAAAACATCCATAAACTCCAAATTAACTTATTTCTTCCAATTTTCATGATTAAACTTCATATCACCAAATTATTCTTCCAACTCCCAAACTTTTGGCCAATGTTCAAAATGACCATAGAAGTTTTTCTTAAAACTTCAACCACCTTTTTAGGTGTTCTAAACTTCACTAATCCAACATTAATACATAATTTCCCAAAGAACACCAACTTTAATTATTCTATGGACAATTCGGCCATACTAGGAAATTCACCAAGAAAATTGTTTTCCATCTTCAAACTTCCAACAACACTTTCGATATTCCTAACCAACAATTATCCAACATAATATCATACTTTAACAATGAACATCATCATCCAATTTCAACACCACAATTCGGCCACTTCATGAATTTCAACAAGAAATTGTTCTTCAACTTCCTGCCACAACATACAAGCTTAGAATCACCATTTATCCATCATAAATAAACATTTCATCAAAGAACAACTTCATCCTTCAAAGACCCTAAATTCGGCCAAACACTCAACTCCCTCTTCCATGATGATTCAAGCTTAACTTCATGTATTAAAAATGCTCATAAACAACCCAAGAACACATATTAACCCTTGTTTCAACTTGAATCCCAACTTTGGTCAAGAACATGCAAATTCAGTTTAGGCATAACACCATGATCCAAGATGAATTGACCTTAGTTACAAGTAATAAACATGTGCCAAATCTACCCAAGAACACAAATCAACCATTACTTCAAACATCCAACATGATTTGTTCATGAACCAAATTCAAAATCATGAACAAAGTGGAATTAATTCAAGAAAACCTTAAATATAAGCTTACCTCAAGCTAATATTCAAGAAATTTTTGAAGAATCTTACCCAAAAATTCCTCTTGAATTTTGGCCTTCACATTAAAAGAGAAGAGATGAAGATTTCACACCATCCATTCTTAATACCTGGAAGAAATAAGCATGAATTCATACTTACTTCATTAATCTTTGAACTTTGGATGATGATTTGTTTAAAGATTGATGAAGAACTCCATGAACACTTGCACAACACCATGAAGAATGAGAGAGAGAGGAGGCCGACCTTAAGGGTGAGAGAGAGAAAGAATTTTTGTTAAATGAATTTCTTATCTCATTCTTACCATATAATTCTACTACCACACTTTTCTTTCGTATTTAATAAAAATCCTTATCATAAACAAATTCAACATTATCCTCTCCATCTTTAATCTCCACCATTGGATGAAGATAAGGAAATCCCACCTTTGGATAATCAAGTGACACTTGTTTTCCACTTTCTCATTTCTTACTTAATGATTTTCCATAAATCCATTTCATAACCAAAAATGATTTCCTCTCTCCTTCCACTCACCAACCATTTGCCCCCACCATGCCAAATTACAAAAATGCCCTTGCCCGACCAATTTTCCAAAAATGATCATTTTGTCCCTAGAACACAATTTTGGCAAAACGGCCCGGAATTTACGTACCAACTTAAAAATGTGAAATCTCATAGCATGGACCTTAAATTAATTCCCGGGATATGAAATTTTTTAGAAAACTTGTCACCCACTCTCGAAAAGCAAAGTCCCCGTAATAGCAGATTTCATCCTACGAGCAATTCTCTTCAGAAATTCACTATTTTCCAGGGGTGACTGTAATAAATGGCGCCAAAACCTTGTTGGGATAAAAGGGTATGCTTATTTTCATCTCTTTTTATTCAAGTTTTACATTTATAATTAACCCTTTATCTATCTTCAAGCGTAAGGATCGCCCGTAATACGTGGCTTGAGAGTAAGGGTATCGAACCCAAGGGAAAATGTGTCTACAAGGTGTATGGGTGAAATGTTGCTTATGTATGATGGTAAATATGTGCGGGCAGCAAGTGTAGTGATGATATTGATGACGAAACAAGTGACTAATAGTGCTAAGGTTAATCCTACAACACTTAACTAAAGTACTCAATTGACTCAACAAGCAAACAACACAAAAATGGGATTTAACTCAATAGACTAAATTTCTCAAGGGGTTTTTCTATGCCTTAGGGGATTCACTACGTGTTCTATGCATGCTTAGAGGTGAGTTAATATGATTAACTTCTTGCTCCTCTCGAATTCTACGGATAATCTTCCCCAAGATACACCTCCACCTAACCACTCTCGTGCATTAGGTGCGGTGCTCTCAAGAGATTTCTACTAATGGTTTACTTCTCTCTTGAGTAAGCAACACGCTTCTCAATTAAAGTGAGGTGGGTCACTCTCATGATCCAATACTCACTATTGAGTAATTATAGCCCTTAATTTACTCACCAATCAACTTCCTAAAATCATTTCTGATGTTTAAGAAGTCGATCAATCAATTCCACAAGTGTTATGTCGATTAAGTTCCTCTCGGACATTTAATCAAACACCTAGAAGAGTAAATATGAATGAATGTTTCATTCATCATACCACACATGAAAGAATCCTTAGAAATTGATATCTAAGTCATATGATACATAGAAACATTTACCTTAACCCCTAAGCTAACAAACCCTAAGAGAAAAGATCAACTACTCACAAGAGCACATGCTGTAAATTATAGACAGCAAGGAAAGCAACATCAAACAATGATATATAAAGATAGGAAGGGAAAGGAAAAGTTTAGTTAGATGGCTTCTCAGCATCTCCAACAAGCATCCATCAATCCTCCATGAACATGATGATGATGATGATGATGAGGTATGGAAACCCCAAGAATATCTTCAAAATAGGAAAGACTGCTACCTAATTTCTAGTATCCAGAGAGAGCTACTTAAGACTTGCCCTAAAAGTGTATATATAAGGATACTTAAGTACTAAAATGCCCCTAGACATGGTAGGCAACTATTAGTACTCATTAAGGGTAGTGTTTTCTACAAATATACTTGGTAGCATCAAAATGTCTGTCGATTTCTTGGGGTTAATCAAGATGAGGATATTCCTTGCGGGCGTCACGCCATGTGAGTCGTACCGGCCAAATGGTGAGGTTCACGCGCTGGCTCTGCATGAAAAGGGCTCATCTACAGGAGGATCATGCCAGCCTCACGTAAAGGTTCTCGCCATGTTGATTGTGCATCGCACTAAGTTGTTGGGTGCGATGGTAGCATCGGGGGTCATGCCAGGGGATCGCATGAATACCCACGTGCTTCCTTGCATGCTCATGCTCTACAACTTCAGTCCTTCATCTTCCTCTCTTTTGCGATTAAGTCCAAAACATCACCTTTCAGCTTCATTATCTTCTAATTGAGCACCTTAAAACATTCTAATCATAATAGCGAGTGAAATACTCTTAAACAGTTCAGAATAGGACATAATTGACACAATATATTGCTAGTGATACTGTGAAAATGTGTAGTGTTTGCACACCTAACACATCCCCAAACTCAAAGTGTTGCTAGTCCCTAGCAAGGTGATATCTACCTGAGTGTGAATGATCCTTCCAACTATGTTTACTTAAGCTAGACTTCATCCTAGAACCACTCCCTAATAAACATGTAAAGAATCAGTATCATTTTAAATGCTTGTTCACACCATAATGACTAGAGAATCACTCCCTAAGTGTAGCTCTCATGAAAGTATTAGGCAGTGATAGTGTGTGTATAGGTGATCTTACCATATTTTTTCGAGCATATGCTTGCAAGTCAATCAAAACTCCTCTACTTCAGTCTTGAAAGATGTTTCATATCTTGTTTGCCGGATGGTCTTTCAATCGGGTTGTAATGAGGCCAGGCTCGGTCATGAGAGATATCGGTAGGAGGCTATATCAATATGAGTGGAGCTATATGATTCCTCAAGCATGTAGCTGGGTATAAAATAATCTCACACTAACAACTGTACCCGATTGCCATTTTTGGAAGCTTTCACTCAACTCTCTTTTACAACCTCTCATCATTATGCAACATTGGCATTAAAACTCTAAGTGCACATGCTTTTCTCATTTATACTTGAAATTGTTGTTCACTATTTGAGCCTTTTCTTTTTGAATTTTTATCACTTGCTTAATTTTCTCATTTATGAATTTTTCATGACACATACTCACTTTTCTCTTCAGGTCACTTACTACATGTAACCCCCCCAAAATCACATAACATATACTCTCACATCCAAAAGTACCTAATCCAGAAACATGCTCAAGCAATCTAAATGGACCAATGGTACTGCAAGTGAAAGGGTGTATGGCTGAATATGTGGTTACAATAATGAATCAAGCTTAGGCATAAAAGGGTGTCATCTAATGGATATACAATATAGGGTTGGCTATTTGGAGTTCTTAGGTTATCCTAATTTTCCATCATCTTCCCAACTCAATATGAAACATGTTTGGATTTGGAGTGGTTATACATGCAAGTTCTAGCTACAACACATGGTATGAGGCTCTCATGAAATAATTATCACACAGAGGTATCATCTCATCGAAAGCAATTAGCTCAAAATCTCACAGATCACAGGTAAAAATCTCTACTCAAAATAGTGTAGACAAATATTTACTACTCCACTAATCCTAAACATGTAAATCACAAAGGGTCCTAATTAAAAATCCATCTAATTAAAACATAGATATCCAATCACTCAAAATAACACATCATATGAACTCTAGATAATCATAGGGGAATCACAGGTATCAACTAGCAACTTTTCATGTCAATCATGGTACAACCCAGCTAATCCCTCATATGCTATATGCAACCCCCCCAAACTCAGAATATAGCATGTCTGCATGTTGTGGTAGGGAAACATATAGAAACGGGATAGCTGGTTATACCTAAGGGGCCAACGGGCCCCCTATGCCTGGGTCGATGATGAAGATGCATTAGAGCCATCCCCGGAGCTGGTGAAATGTGTGCCATGAGTAACTAACTGGTACGTGCGGGCCATAGGTGATGAATCTGATGCTGGAGAAGAAGAAGGAGAGGTCATAGCTGAAGATGAGGGTGTCGGTCCTCTCGGTGGTAGTCTGGCAGTGGTAACCCAAGAAGTCTGAGAGAAGAGGGAAGTAGGGATGCCAAATCTTAGCGGAGGAAACATCATCTCCACCGGCATCAAAGAGGAATAGTGCATGCACATCATCCCACTCGAAGTAGAAAAAGAAGTGCCAGGAGAAGGTGGACCACTCGGGTAAGAGGGGAATATCCTGAAGGTCCCTAGCATGCTTGGTATCATGGTTGTAACGGCTCCAGAGACGAGTGATGTCAGTGCGGAGGTAGTGGAACTATCCGATGTGACTGATGATGTCCTCTAGGAAGAGGGAACATAAGGTGGTCATCTCGATACGCCAGCTGGCCATGGAGATAGTGGGATTGGGATATCAACTCCCAATAACTTCTTTTTAATCCAGTGGACATTCTCTGCATTGTAGTTGTGGGCCTTTGTCTCATAGTCCAGCATCGTGGTAAATTTTTTGTCAACCTTCTTCTCTCTCTGCTCATTCTCCTATGTCAATTTCCTCAGCAAGGACTACAGCTCCTCGATCTTGGTGTCTTGAGCCCGATGTCATGCAAGACTCTGATCCTCAAGAGCTTGATGTAAAGCAATAATCTATTGTTCAAGAGCTTGATGTCGAGCAACACTCTGTTACTCATTGATGTCAATCTTCTTGCAGACATTGGTAAACATTTCTTTCATCCTAGAGAAGAGCTTGTTGAAGGCCTTGTGGAACTCTCTCTTGGTGGTGTCACCCTTCTTCATTACCTCTTCCTCATACTCCTCGTAAGAAGGTTGTTCCTCCTCATCGCTCTCAACAAGCTGTCCCTCAGCACTGGCTAAGGGTGTCTCTTCTGGAAACCTCTTATTATTATTATTCTTCTTCTTCTTCTTCTTCTTCTTCTTCTTCTTCTTCTTCTTCTTCTTCTTCTTCTTCTGCTTCTGCTTCTTCTTCTTGGGCTGATCTCGGTTGCCATGTAAAGTGAAGAGCAACATCACGTGATTGGTTGCGTTCTGCATGTGCTGCTCCTAACTCTACGATCTGTGGTTGTGGCTCACCTGTTCATTTATAGGTTTTTTCTTTACACCGTTCATCAAGAAAAGTTCATGAACTGTCTAAGGGACCACCAAAGAATTTTTGGTGTCCCTGGTGGTGTTAAGGAAGCTATCTCGGATGTAATATGCAAGCGGTGGCCTTTCTCCAATTGCCACCTTGAAAATGACATCAATCTTGTCCACCGGTATCTCATGAGACTGAGAAGAGGGTCTGACATTGGTGTGTATCGCCTTGTTGAGGATCTGGAGGTATGTACGCATCTTGTATGGTTGTATACACTTGGAGGGCTTTCCCTTAAGGACCTTCCACTGAATAGTATTCCATGTCTCAGCTAATGTATTGGCGAAGGAATCAATGTCATTTTGTTCAATAGACAAACCTTTGAAGTTTGGATCAGTTTCCATTTGGAAGAAGGCTCTCAGGCTGTCTACATCTATATTGATCCTTTTTCCTCTGACTTCGATTGAGTGCACCTCATCTTCAGTGGCTGCCTTATCTTATGCATACAGGTTGGAGTAAAACTCCAACACCTAATTTTTATTAACCGTAGTCATTATGACGTGGAGGACTCTCCCCCATTCCCAATTACTGAGTAATTTCCCCAGCATGTTGACTTCTTCATTTGGTGCATCCGAGTTGTAATCGATTTTCCATATGAAGTCTTTCTTGTCCTTGAGTTCGATGAAGCATTGGGATGCTACATTTTCAAAGAAACGTTTGGTCCATCTGGTGGGCTGTGTTAGTTGGATTTCTTTTCCTTGAAATTTGAAAGCAGATGACTAAGTGATACTTAAATCAATCATGAGCATCAAAGGTTGAGGGAGAAACGTTTAACATCAAAGATATAACAAGATTAAGTAACAAGTTCTCAGTGAAATTCATGAAAGAGTTGGCCATAAAGGGGACATTCATGCAAGAATTGTTATCCTCTTTTAGCATATGTCAATAAGCTACATTGTTCATATAATGTTTCCATAATTTTTTGATGCTGACAGTGTAGCATATTAGATCTTAAGTGACAACATGAGGGCACAAAATCATGTACAAACATATCACAACCCAATTTTTCAATGATGGCTGAAATTAGCAAGTCCTAACACGAAAAGTTTACAAACTTGTTGTAATGAGCAATGTGTTTATGCAAACATGCTCTCTAATCCATGAATAAACATAATCAAGCATCAATTTCATCATGCATTCCTACATCCATGCCAAAAGTTAAAATCCCCAATATATAGGGTTCATACCCAATTCTAATTTTTTGGATCAAATCAAGAATTTAAAGTGCGTTTGAGATGATTACCTTCGTCATTGATGAAGAGCGATGAAATGGGAATGAGTATGAATGAATTGATGCAAGAAAATTAAAGATTAAGAGTGAGAGGATGAAGAAATTGGGTTTGACGTGATAGTGGGTCGCGGCAATGAGTTTGCAGAACTTGGGAAATTTTCCTCTCAGTGTTAATGAAGATGACCGGTCCCCCTTTAAATATTGAGTTGAGGGCCATGCAAGGTGGGCCACGCTGTTATGTTAGAGGTGTCGCGTCGTTATAGACCCTCACACGAGGTCGTGCGAGGTCACGTAACAGGTGTTGCACCATTTACATGGTGCAATGATATTGAACAAGGTGCGAGGGTAAGGGTTGCATATAAGGGTCGGGCAAGATCAGTTAGCTCCAAGACCCTCGCGTAGCTAGGGTCGCGCACATTACTTCAATATCAGCCTTCCTTGCTAATGCCTAAAACTTTTTTTTCCTAAAAGATAGGTGGACATCCTGCCATTTCTACACACAAAAACATCAATGCACCAAGTTTTATTTGAAATAAACAACTTAGATAAATTAAAGAAAGAGTGATGAAAAAGGTACTGAATTGCATTTGGTTGCCTCGCAAGAAGCGCCACGTTTGAAGCCCTTGGCTCGGCATGGTTGCTTTTCACCCGAGTGTAATGTTCCCCAAAGTAATGTTCCCCAAAGCTCCATATAACCAATCTTGAGATGATGTTCCCCAAAGTAATGTTTCAATCTCTGACCATTGAGCTTAAATATGGAATCATCCTATGGATTCACCAATTCCACCGCACCATAAGGAGAGACTTGTACAACTTGAAATGGTCCAGATCATCGTGATTTCAGCTTACCCAGAAAAAGATTCAATCTAGAGTTGTATAGCAGTACTTGTTCATCGGAATGGAAATTGTCACCACCCCTCTCTTGTCGGTGGGGCGGAAGTTGTGGAAGCGTCATCGGAAGGCGGTGATGACGGCGGAGCATAAATCTTCTTTGAAGTTCTGGACCCCAAAACCTGACCATTTTTAAACTTTTTCCAGTTAGAGTTTTCTAACGCGTTATTTTCAGTTTAAAGAATTCTAGTTACTTAGGCCCTAAACCTGCACCCAAAAACACGTTAGTGGTTTTACAGAATATCGTGCGCTTACTAAGCATAACTATAACAATAATACATCACCGGGAATTTACCACCCTCTTCATAGGGTGGATAATTCCCCGACATATCAAAATAATATACAGTCATCCATGTCTTAGTATGCATGCTTCTAGTCCTACAGAGCCAGATTTACTTAA
>JBBYHH010239451.1:0-13118 GCA_038382905.1 Daphne laureola
AAATCGACTAACGGGGTTTTTCTTATGGTGCATGTAAGCAGTAACTTATTGGTGCTCGCCGGGAGCAAAGTAAGTTTCAGACTTAAGTTTATTATGGCTCTGTAGGATAGTTTGCATGCATATATATCAGATAAATGATTAATTGTATAACAGAACTCCGCGCCCAACGAAGTGGGCGGAAGTTTGTCTATGATGTATAAGTTTAATTACTGTCATGATGCGCGATATCCTGTAAAACCGCTAACGTGTTTCTGAGCGCAGGTTTAGGCAATTAAGGAAATACAACGCCGTAAAAACCTGTAATAACGTGTTTGAAATCTAAGTTAAGGAAAATTTAAAAATGGGCGTGTTTTTTGGACCGCAACATTTGGCGAACATCATTTGACGACATTAGCCACCCCCGCTAAAGCCGCTTCCGCACAATTTCGGATGAGTATCACGGTGGTGGTGGTGACAGCACGGTAGGGCGCACTTGCAGGTACACTTTTACTTAATGGAAAGTATGTACTTGCACTTTTCGATACTGGTGCTTCGATTTCTATAGTGTCACAGAGGTGTGCGACATCTCTGTATCTACCTATTGTGCATTTTCCCGACATGTTTATTGTCCGTACTGTCGAGAGTCAGTACTTGTTTTCCAATGAGCTTGCACGGAGATGTACGCTCACCTTGGGGAGTCATCAGATTTAGTCCGATCTGTTAGTTTTAGCCATGCCCAAGTATGATTTCATCCTAGGCATGGATTGGTTAGCCAAGAACTCCATTCATATCGACTGTGCTAAGCGTCACGTCATACTTTCTGGGGAAACCTTTCCGCTCAATGCTCCACCTGACATTCAAATCATCAAGCACAACATCAAGCTCACACTTATGGATCAGGTTCCGATTGTCGACTGGGAGGAGTACTTGGAGTTTAACCCCACAGGTACGCGTATGGACTTAGATAAGATTCCTGTTGTAAATTAGATACTTTCCACAGGTATTTCCGGAGGAACTGCCCGGAATGCCACCCGAAAGGGAGGTCACTTTTGGGATCCAATTACAACCAGGATCAACCCTAGTTTCTAGCCCTCCCTATCGGATGCCAATTGTAGAAATGGATGAATTGAAGAAGCAATTGGATGAGCTTTTGGAGAAGGGGTTTATCCGATGATGTACATCGCCATGGGGTGCCCCGGTCCTGTTTGTAAAGAAGAAGGATGAGACCTTGAGGCTATGTGTGGATTATCGTCGGTTGAACGCCATCACTGTTAAGAATAAGTATTCCCTACCTAGGATCGATGATCTGTTCACCCAATTGAGGGGAGAAAAGATGTTTTTGAAGATCGATCTATGGTCAGGATACTTTCAACTACGAGTGAAGGAGGAGGACATCCCCAAGACAGATTTCCGCAGCCGATACGAGCACTATGAGTATACAGTCATGCCCTTCGGATTGACGAATGCCCCAGTGGTATTTATGGCATTGATGAACGAGGTGTTCCATCCTCACTTGGATTCCTTCGTAGTTGTTTTCATCAATGATATCCTGATCTACTCTTCTGATGAAGACACGCACCAGGAACATTTAAGGATTGTGCTGGAGATATTATGGAAGAATCGGTTATACGCCAAGTTCTCAAAATGTGAATTCTGGATGCGTGAGGTGTCTTTCTTAGGACATATCATCGGTGAACATGAAATTTCAGTGGACCCAGAGAAGATTCGGTCCGTGCAGGAATGGAGACGCCCTCAGATGGTCAAGGATATCCAAAGTTTCCTGGGGTTAGCCGATTACTACCGTAGATTTATTCTGGGATTCTCCATTTTGGCATCTCCATTGACTCAACTAACCAAGAAAGGTCAAGCCTTTATCTGGACCGACGCATGCGAGGAGAGCTTCAGGAAGTTAAAGCAGTTGCTGACGGATGCATCGATTCTGACACTGCCAGATCCAACTCAGTCTTATGTGATCTATACAGATGCTTCCAAGTCAGGCTTGGGATGTGTCTTGATGCAGAACCATCATGTGATTGTGCTTATGGGTCGAGGTAGTTCTGACCACATGAGCAGAACTACCCAACACATGATCTGGAGTTAACTGAAGTCATATATGCTCTGAAGCAGTGGCGACACTACTTATTGGGCTATAAATTTTAGATCTTCACTGACCATAAAAGTCTCAAGTACCTGTTCACTTAGAAGGAGCTCAACATGAGGCAACGACGGTGGATCGAATACATGAAGGACTATGATTGCACGATCGAGTACACTCTCGGTAAAGGTAACACAGTGGCTGATGCTTTGAGTAAGATGTACACTGGTATGGTCAAGGGTGGAGATAAAGATGGTAGATCTGAGGAAACGAGTTCGAAGGCTCTATGGCACCGGTGGAGTGCATGGGAGCAGGACCAGGACCAGGTTTATACCTTGTCGATTCAGTCGGAATGGATTGTTAAGGTCTGAGAATCTCAGGGTAAAGATCAAAGTCTGAAGAAGTTGTCAGGCGAAGACTCTAGAGCTCTTCGTCCGTTCTTTGAGTATAGGCAAGATCTACTGTACTTCAAGGGACGTTTGTATATTCCTGATGACCTGACATTTCGAGATGAAATCCTGGAGGAAGCACATTTCAGTAGGCTGAGTGTACACCCAGGGAGCGAGAAAATATATCATGATCTGTGCTCACATTTTTGGTGGCCCAGCATGCGCAGACATATTGCTACACATATAGCCAAGTGTGCCACTTTCCAACGGGTGAAGGTGGAGCATCAGAAACCTGTCGAAATCCTACAGACATTACCCATTCGAGTGAGGAAGTTGGGCAACATCACCATGGACTTCTTGACGGGTCTTCCCCTGACCCGGTCTCGACATGATGCAGTATGGGTGAATGCTGATAGGTTGACGAAGTGCGCACACGTTTTTCCAATTAGGATGATGAATTCATTGGAGAAGCTCGCTCAGTTGTACATTCAGGAGATCATGCGGTTGCATGGGGTACCAGACTCCATTGTATCAGACAGAGATCCATGCTTTACCGCACAATTCTGGGGCACCTTTCACAAGGCTCTTGGTACGCAGCGTCATCTGAGTACAACCTACCACCCCCAGACAGATAGTCAGTCGGAGAGGGTAATCCAGATTCTAGAGAATATGATAAGGAGTTGTACTCTTGATTTTGGGGGAGAATGAGACCGACACCTGCCACTCGTGAAGTTCTCTTACAATAACAGTTATCAGACCACGATTGGCATAGCGTCCTACGAGGCATTGTATGGGCACAGATGTATGACGCCTCACTGTTGGTCCGAGGCATCTGACAGAGTTGAGTTAGGACCCGAAGTCATAGAGGAGACAACAGAAAAGATCTAACTGATCCAGACATGTTTGAAGACTGTAAATGATCGTACTAAAACTTATGTTAATAAGCGACGCGGGAATTTGGAGTTTGTAGTAGAAGATAAGGTTTGGCTCAAGGTATCACCTATCCGAGGGACCGTACGATTTGGCAGACGGGGCAAGTCGGCTCCAAGGTATATCAGCCCCTACGAGATTTTGGCATGTGTTGGCAAGGTCGCCTACAGATTAGCCCTCCCACCGAGTATGTCTATGGTGCATAATGTCTTCCACGTGAGTATGCTGAAGAAGTGTATTCTTGACCCCGGTCAGACTATTCTCATGAAAGAAATTTAGTTAGAGCCAGATCTATCTAATCAGGAGGTACCCGTCGCCTTAATAGCCAGAGATATTCAGAAACTCCATAACATGTTCATCCTGATGGTCAAGGTTCAGTGGTCGCATCATTCTGAACGAGAGGCTACCTGGGAGACCGAACAAGACATGATAGACCGGTACCCCGCTGAGTACCAAAGGTTGAGGACACTCTTGGAGGACCAAGAGTTTCAAGGGGGGGAGAATGTTACACCCACCCCGGATGTATTATGATTTTCTGATGTAATTTTGCCAGAATTTGATGATGTAATTTTCGGGGACTTGGAATTATGTGTAATTATGATGCTGATGAATGAATTAAATGTCCCAAAGAGTTATTTGGAGGCATTTATATGAAATTTAAGTAATGTACAACATTTCAAGAGTTCCGGACTATTTTGCCAAAAATTGAATTCGGAGGGGAAAATGGTCAACTTTGGAAAAATGTTGAAAAATTAAATGTTGGGCAAAGGCATGTGGGCCGGCGGTTTTTATTGGCAAAATGGGCTTTTAGTTGGTTTATGTTAATGGGATTAAGTGTAGGAAGGATTTTTTAAAGAAAAAGAAATAAGGAAAAGAATTAAAGAAGAGATATGATTATGGAAACAATTTTGGATAACCACATGTTACTACATCAAGGGTGGATATCTTGATGGAAATCCAATCAAATGGTGTAGGTTGTTTTGGAAGAGATATTGAAAGAACATTATCTAAAAGGATATTACAAAGAAAAGAAAAGAAAATACAAATTAGAATAGATATAAGGTATAAGGTAGTAAGAAAGAAGAAAGAGAAAAACAAAACACTTCCTTACCTACAAGAATCGGTCGAAACTTCAAGGAGGCTCCATGGTGTTTCTTCACTTAATCTTCATCTCCAAGCTTGTTAGATCAAAGATCATTCAAGGATTAAGAGGTAAGGTTGGTTGTTTAGGTTATTGTTCAAGTTCTAATGGATAGAATTTTGGAAATAATCCATCTATCTTCTCTTCTAGTTGAAGCCGATTTTGAGGGGGTTTCTTGGAAAGTTTTCTTCAACTCATATCTTCATCTCATCAAGGTAAGCTTATGATTAAGTTTATGAGATGATTTTCATGAATATGATTGAAGGAAAAATCATGTTCTTGTGTATGTGGTGATTTGAGTTGAAAGCATGTTTGTATGATATTTATGGAAGCATGATGAACATGTTTTATTCTTGGTTGAGTATGAAAAGCATGTTGGTTGGGTATTTAAGCATCAGGCCGAAAATCTTGGATGGAAAAGCATGTTAAAGTTGGTTGAATCTTTGTTGAGAAATGATGTTAGCATGATGTTTATGATGAAATAAGGTTGTTGGTTAAATTGGAAAATGAATATGGATAATGTTTGGGTGAGGCCGAAAGTTTGACTGGTTGTTTGATGAAAGTTTTGTGATGTTTTGGTTGTTAAGTGTTGATTAAATGAAGTTTAGGTGAAGGAAAGAAAGGTTAAGGGCTAAAAATGAAAGGTTGGATTAAGTTTGGGCTAGAATGAAAAATGGGCCGAAATTTCGGCCCAAAAGTGAAAGTGGGAAGATTCTTTGGAAAATTGGTGTTTTGGTGAAAAAGTGTCATTTTATGGGATTAATTGGTAATTTGGTTAAGGAAATAAAATTTAAGTATGAAAAATGACACTTTTGAAAGGTTTAGGGTCAAAATGAACAACGGCCAAAAGTTTCAGCCTTAGGCCAAAATTCTGGAATAATCGGCGGTTTTATTGGGAGATTAAATATTTGGGTTGAAAAAGTTGACAAAAATGAAATTTTTGTAACTTTATAAAAGTTTTGGCTAAAATTGCACTTTTGGAGAAAGTTTGGTTAATTTGTGCAATTTTGAATAAGGTTAAAGGAATTTTCACTAATGGAGTGAAAAGAAAGTGAAAAGTTAAGAATAAGGAATATTTTGGGTAAATTTGGCATTATGTGAAATTATGGGTCAAATTTGTAAGTTTCTAAAAATATTAGGGACTTAAAGTATAATTATGTGGAATAAAGTAAATAAGTTACTTTTTAAGGTTAAGGAATAAAGTGTTGATTTTTTAAGTGTAAAATGTCAACTTTCTATGTTTAAGGATAAAAGTGAACTTTTGGATAAAGTTCAAGGATAAAGGTTATGGTATTTGGTAAAGTATGTTAAATAATGAATTTTAGTTTAAAAACTAAGATTCTACATGTTTTGGATATCGGGATAGGTTCTGATAGTGCGGGATTGTTCTGCGGGATTATTACGGGCATGCCCACGTCAGGATCTGATATTCCAGGTAAGGGGTTTAACTTCCTTAATATGCGATATTGATTTTCCTTACGCATATTAGGTTAGGTAACGGCCGGAACTCGGATCGAGGGTATGGGTCACACCTTATGACATCTCAAAACTGGTTCTACGGTAAGATTAGTAGTATGTAGGTACTATGTTTTCTGGTTGTATCAACAAATGTTATGCTTATGTTCTGCCCCTCGCCTGATCTTAATGATCAGGTTGTTACTATGACAGTCATGTTATGTTATGTGGGGAATGTACGCCCATTCGCTGGTACCATGCGTATGTTTAGTAGCATCTATGTATATGCATATGTTATGACCCGGTTATGGTTGTGGCCACTGGGGTAGTTTCGTAAGTATTAGCTGGGACATGGGAAAGATGCTACAGCCAGATTGGTCCTACGGACCCATGTTATGTATGTTATGTATGTTATGTTATATGCTAATCTCTTTTGAAGGTTTCGTGTATTTTATCTGCTAATCTTACCCAACCCTTACCTTTCGAGGACTCACCCCTTATGTTATTCTTTTCAGGAGCTTCCGGGCAGTCGCCAGCAGGGTTAGTACATCTGGTTGGCTATACTTTTGATTACCACAGGTAATCATAGCTATTGATTAGATTTGGTTAAGGTTTCGGGGTAGTCTCGATAAGGTCATGATGAGATTAAGGAATTCTGAATAAGTTATGCTTAATGGACTAACAGTTTAACTTTCTTTGGTATGTTCAGCATCAGCGGTACCTTGCGGTGATTACCAGGGTTCATGCCAACCGACCCCGCAAGCAAGTATGTTTCTGGTTTCACTAGTTACGGCTCTGTAGGAGTAGTATCCATGCATTTACATTGGATGACTGTATTATTTTGGTATACTGCAGAACTACGCACCCAGCGAAGTGGGTGGTAGTTCTGATATGATGTATATGGATATTTAATCACGTTATCGGGTGATATTCTGTGAAAACCACTAACATGTTTTCGGGTGCAGGTTTAGGCATTAAGAACCTAGAATGCCTTAAAACTAAGTAATACGTTAGAAACAATAAGTTTAGAAAAAGTTTTAAATTGGCCGGGTTTTGGGTTCCACAAGTGAAGAGAAGTTTTGTTCCGCCCGTCACCCACTGCCTCCCGGCACCGTTCACGACACTTCTGCACATGCCGACCAGAGAAGGGTGGTGACAACTTGGTATCAGAGCCTAGGTTAGCGTTAGGTATGGTTAGACTGCCAACTCGGCTTACCTATCCACCTATTGTTCTGGGGTAATTTGAACTAAAAGTGTAGCTAACTTTTACTAGAATTATTTTAGAACCATAGGTAGGATTAAGGTTGGTTAGTTTACACTCTGCCTGGTATAATCTACGGTTTTAAAATACTTGGTTTTAACAAGGATCGCGCTAAAATGTTCATAAAAGGTATGAACTAAAGTAAATAAAGGATAAGTAAGGTTCCATAATTGGATAATGCACATCATAATATACATGATAACATTGCATGTATACTACAGAGCCATTAGGAAACCACTGATAGCTTTTGGATATTAAGTTAACCGTTTTGCTGTATTTTCTGTCAGCAATTACAGAGTATGGTAAATACCCATAGGGATAGAATAAATAATCTGGAGCTTCGAAACCAAGATCCAGAACCAATGGATGCACCGGGATGACGTAGGAGGGGAGCACGGGTACAGCCCGCTCTGCCGGTACCCCTACCCCAGCATGAGGAACAACCCCCAGTTCAGGTGGTCTAGGTCCTGGAGCATATAAGGATAATATTGACCAATGTATGACTCGTAGCAGCAGTACAGGTCAATCAAGGGGCACGGGGAGCGCAACCAGATTAGGGTATTCCAGTCCAGCAGCCACCCGCCTAGGATGATGATACAGTCAGGTCAGGGAGCTATAGCACTCTGAGTATCAGTACTTGTGGAGATACATCAGATTCGACCTCTAGTGTACGGGAGGTACAGAGACGTCCGCAAGGACAGAGGCAGAAAGCAAATGCTGCCGCATCAGGACAGTCATCTCGTAGCCACTCAAGGGGAGAGAGTGGATCACATTCGACGCACAGGCGTCGCGCCAAAGAGGATCCCGACACTACTGATGAGAGAGAGGCGTGCAGACCTTGGAGGGAGCGCGGCGCCGGATCTGAGTCATTGAGCACATTTAAGCTCTTTCAGCACCTCGATCCACTCAAGTTTACAGGCAAGGGAGGATCGGAGTCAGCCGAGCTATGATACTCACACATGGAGCGGCTTCTAGATGGTTTTAGGTTCTCTTCTAGGGAAATGGTCACTTTGGCTACATATACACTCAGGGACCTCGTCTATAATTGGTGGAAAGGTGTGGTCAGGGACAGAAAATCCAAGTACGTCAAGAAGGGATGCAGAGATCCCGGGATGAGATGGGACAAGTTCACCTCCCTCTTCCACGATCGATGGATCGGATATGCGACTCATGACAGCCGACAGGCCGAGTTTGACACCTTGGTTCAGGGCAGTTTGACAGTCGCAGAGTATGGGCATAGGTTTGAGAAGCTAGTGCAGTATGTCCACCTTTACGATGGAGAGGAGGAGGAGAACGCAAAGTATTTTATCAGGGGACTTAGGCCTGAGATCAGCAAGTATTTGGTGACTCATGGTCTTATCACTTATCATGAGGCGGTCCAGAAGGCCCCACTTGTTGAGAAAGAGGAACTCCGTGGTAAACCAGTGACTACCCGACCTCAGATAGGTGGGAAAGAACTAGTCAAGATCTGGCAAGAAGACGTTTAAGTCAGGCAAGTTTGGGAAGTTCAGCAAGGGGCAGGGATCATCAGGATCAGTACGACTTTGCCCACAGTGTGGCAAGAATCATGGTGGGATGTGCTACTTTGGGACAAGATGCTACCTCAAGTCTGGGTCGCTTGATCATTGGGTCAGCAACTTTCGAAAGATATTGAGATAGGACGTTACGGCACAGTCCAGGTTCCAGCCCAGGGCCCAGCCTAACACATCTCAAGGATGCGGTGCACCACAGGGTGGCCCCAGACCCCAACAGTAGCAGAGAGCACAGTAGTCCACTCAGTGCAGACGTGTATTTCAGATCGAGAAGGCAGGGACAACACGACAGGGTGCACTTACAGGTACAGTTTTACTTAATGGCAAGTCTATACATGCGCTTTTTGATATGGGTGCTTCGATTTCTTTAGTGTCATAGAGGTATGCGACATCTCTGCATCTACTTGTTATGCATTTGCCTGACATATTTATTGTCCGTACTGCCGAGAGTCAGTACTTGTTTTCCAATGAGCTTGCACGGGGGTGTACGCTTACTTTGGGGAGCCATCAGATGCAGTCCGATCTATTGGTTTTAGCCATGCCCAAGTATGATGTTGTCCTAGGCATGGATTGATTAGCCAAGAACTCCATTCATATCAACTGTGTCAAGCGTCACGTCGTACTTTCTGGGGAAACCTTTTCGCTTATTGCTCCACCCGACATCCAGATCATCAAGCATAACATCGAGCTCGCGGTTAGGGATCAGGTTCCAATTGTCAACTGGGAGGAGTACTTGGAGTTTAACCCCATAGGTACGCGTATGGAGTTATAAAAGATTCCTATTGTTAGATATTTTCCACAGGTGTTTCCAGAGGAATTTCCAGGATTACCACCCGAGCGGGAGGTCACTTTTAGGATCCAATTACAACTAGGATCAACCCCAGTTTCTAGCCCTCCCTATCGGATGCCAATTGTGGAAATGGAAGAGTTAAAGAAGCAATTGGATGAACTTTTGAAGAAGGGGTTCATCCAACAAAGTACATCACCATGGGGGGTCCCGGTCCTATTCGTAAAGAAGAAGGATGGGACCTTGAGGCTATGTGTAGATTACCGTCAGTTGAACGCTATTACTATTAAGAATAAGTATTCCCTACCTAGGATCGATGATCTGTTCGATCAGCTGAGGGGAGCGAAGATATTTTTGAATATCGATCTACGATCGGGGTACTTCCAACTACGAGTGAAGGATGAGGACATTCCTAAGACAGCTTTCCGCACCCGATATAGGCATTATGAGTATACAGTCATGCCTTTTGGACTGATGAATACCCCAGTGGCATTTATGGCATTGATGAACGAGGTGTTCCGTCCTCATTTGGATTCCTTCATAGTTGTTTTCATCGATGATATCCTAATCTACTCTCCTGATGAAGACATGCACCAGGAACATCTGAGGATTGTGCTAGAGATATTATGGAAGAATCGGTTGTACGCCAAGTTCTCAAAATGTGAATTCTGGATGGGTGAGGTGTCTTTCTTAGGACATATCATCGGTGAACATGTGCTGGAGATATTAAACCTGCACCCGGAAATACGTTAGTGGTTTTACGATAAATCACGTATAAGCAGGAATATAAGTTGACCTGTCACCCCCCGCCCATCATGCCCAGTGCTGTGGAAGCCTTCGGTGTGGCGGACGATCGGTTTGGGGCCAGCGGCGGTGGGTCGACGTCATTTGCTAGACTATTCTAAGTTGTGGTGTTCTAAAAAACCCGTACTTGTAATTTTTTTTCTTAAGTTATCTATTCTAATGCGTTTGATATGTTTTAAGGCGTTCCTAACCAACCTTAAACCTGCACCCGGAAACACGTTAGTGGTTTTACGATAAATCGCGCATAAGCAGGAATATAAGTTAAGCTCCGCTCAACACAAATACATCGGCGAGGAGGCCCGCGCACTTCGTTGGGCAAGAACTCCCCGATACAATATACTAATACAAACCATAATAGTGTCTAAGCTAAATATGCATGTTTTACTACTATAGAGCCGAGTCTAGCCAATGTTTGAATACGTAGTGAGTCAGGTAGTCAGGGTCAACAACCGACTATCGAGCCAAGGTATTCCCGCTGCTGCTATAACATAGACATTGAAGTTCAACCGTTAGTAAATCCTAAAGTGTGCTCAACCATAATTTAAATACCGCTATAACAATCTCAATCGAGACTGTCCGACTAATCATAACATAACAACTCAAGGAGTACCCACATACCTCTGGTAAATAATAAAACACTATGCCTTAGCAGACTCACTCCGCAGGCCTCTTTCCAGAGTCTCCTAAAGATATATCGATATAGTGGGGGTGAGTCCTCGAGAGGTACCCAGTAAGAGGTTATGTAAGGATGACGTAATTTAAAAATATTTCCCTGCATAAAAGGTTAGCGTGCAATCTACTAACAGTTTAACAATCCGAAATATTTCATGGATATGAAATGCAATGATATGATATGCAATACAATACGTCCCGTCGGACGGTATCACCTACCCAATCCCGTAGGATGGTGGCAGTACTCCCCCGGTGGCACGTCGACCTATGCGGGTTCTCACAATAATGACAGTCCCCGGTAAAAACCTCAGAGTAGAAATCAATCTCGCATGGTACCAGCGTGGGTTGTACTTCCCAATATCCACTGTCGGGTCTTAAAAGAAAAATCAATATATCGCAATCTACCCGCAATCACGGGTGATCCGAGAGAAAACATCATTCATGCTTAAAAACCTCCACTCGTAATCCTTACCATGAAACTAGCCCCGAGAGTCACTTGGCCCCACCCTCGACCCGAGTACTAGCCCTTAACTGACCTAATATGCATGGAGTAAACTACAACGCATATTAAGAGAATTAAGCCCATTACCTAAATGATGATAATAATCTGACAATAATCTGTGTGATGTCCCCGAGCAACACTTTCCATCTACACTTTACTCTAGAGAATTTACCAAACTAAGTAGGGATTTATCTTAGCAATTTAAACCTTACTTATACAATTTTTACCATATGTTGTCTAAAGTCAACCCTTTGACCATTTGGTCAACCTAGCTTAAAAGTGGCTAATCAACTTGAAATTTTACCCAATTACCACTTAAGCTCCATTTAATCATTATCAATGATTATTCAAATGCAAATCCTTATACTTTGACATAATGTGTAATTTTACCCAATTTAGCATAAAGTGTCCAACTTACTTTAAATCCTACCAACTTTCCACTTAAACATAAAGAAGTTTATTTTAACCTCTTTTATCCATAATTACACCATTAGTCCATATACTTATCCAAATTTTCTCAAATTTCACACTTGGACCCAAATTCCATAAAAAGGCCATTAGTGTTCAAATAATTCTAAAAGTGACCCAAATTTTATCAAATTTTATACTTAACTTAATTTCACCATACTTCAACAATTTCACCCAATTACTCCAACTTTTCAACCCTTAACCAATTCCGCCCAAACTTTTCCAATTTGACAAAAAATATTTTACTTAACAACTTTTTACCAAATTTTCCCAAAGTTACAAATATACTTATTATTAAGTTTATTTCATGATTTAATCAATAAAATAATACTCAAAATTTTTCCAATAGCTTCGGCCTTAGTCTAATTTTTCCACCAAATTTATTTTTCAACTTCCATTTTAATAATCATGCTTTATATCCTCCAAATATAAACTTACAACATGATTTCCATTAATATTTCCAATATTAATAATCTTACACATGCTCCATAATTTCGGCTAACACCCCATTTTTTCACCAATAATTATTTCAACAAACTTTCAAGAATAAACATGCTTCAAATTCATCAAATAACATGATTAACCAACTTTTCCTATTTCTTAACCCTAATTAGGGCTTAATAACATCACTAATCAAACTTCATCATTTAATCTCTAAATTTCAACCATAGTTTTAGGAGTTCCTCAACATCACTAAAACACTTTCTTCATAATTTTTCTCAACAAAAATACACATAAAAGTATGAGTTGTATTTTCGGCCTCATGCATAAATCATTCTCCAAAATAATTTTCAACATACTTCAAACATAAAACTTGCTCCAAATACTCCCAAGAATAATATTCAAGCGTCAAAATACATTTCCAACATGCTTTGAATTTATTCTACCATCAAACTTCATAATAACATATTTTTTTTCTTCATAATCTCAACAACAATCTTAAAGCTTACCTTTTAAGCTATGATCCAAGTATTTGTTGTGAGTTTTATCCTTCAAAAATCCCTTATGGTTTTCGGCCAAAACTAGAAACAATAGGAGATGATTTTAGAAAATCTCTACACTTTGTTTCATGTAGAAATAACCATCACAAGACTTACCCAATA
>JBBYHH010239560.1:0-13116 GCA_038382905.1 Daphne laureola
GATGTGAGCCCTTAGATTGGATTTCATGTAGGATTCTCACCCTTGATTCCATGACAAGTGGAATACCAAAATTTTGGTTATAATCATTACCACTTATTTCCTTACTTTCTTACTACATTTTCTTACTACCTCATCTAAACACTATTCAAGCCCAACATTTAGCCCATTAATAGCCAAAAACCACCGGCCCATTAGTCAGCCCAACAAATAATTTTCCATCTAATTTTCTAAAATGATCATTTTGCCCTCTAAACTAATTTTTGGAAAAATGACCCGGGATTAATAAAATGTTGTAAATTATTAAAATCTCGTATAATGGACCTCCAAATATTCCTCAAAAAATTCATTTTATTTATCAGCATCACAAATACATGATATTCCAAATTTTGATAGAATTACAAATCCAACCATCGGTAAAATACATCAGAAAATAATATGGGTGAGTGTAACATGATGGGTCATTTTGGTCAAGTAAAGAATTTGGAGGCCTTAAAAGGACATTTTTATTGGCCAAACATGAGAAACGATGTTGACAAAGTGTGTGCACAATGTCTCATGTGCAAAAAGGCCAAATCTAAACTTAAGCCTCATTGGTTATACATTCCTCTCCCTACTCCTTCTTTACCTTGGGTTGATATTTCTATAGATTTCGTGACTGGTTTGGCAAGAAGATCTCATGGACATAATGCCATATTTGTTATCATGGATAGATTTTCTAAAATGACACATTTTATCCCTTGTCATAAAACTGATGATGCTACACATGTTGCAAAGTTTTTTTTCAAAGAAGTTGTCAAGTACCATGGTTTACCTAAAACAATTATGAGTCATAGATATACAAAGTTCCTTAGTCATTTTTGGAGAACTTTGTGTGGTAAATTGGGTACTAGGTTGCTATTTTCTACTTCTAGTCATCCCCAAACGGATGGACAAAAAAAAGTTACAAATAGGACCATGACCACTCTTTTGAGGACCCTTCTTAAGAAAAATCTAAAACAATGGGAAGAACTATTCTTGACAATTTCCATATCCGGTGGAGCAGAAAGAGGTATAACATCACCAGAAAGCAGTACGTGACGCTCGGTACAATCAATCTGTATCGAGTTCTTCGATAACCAATCCACGTTGAGGATAACGTCGTACTTGAGTGTATTCAACACCAACAAGTCAGACTATATCTGGTGCTCGCCGATAGTCAACATACAACCCTTTACCATTTCATTTGAAAATAAATACTGACTCTCGGCCGTGCTAACCAGAGATATATCAGGCAGGTAACTCACAGGTAATCGCAATGATGTTGCATATTTCTATGAGACAATTGATATAGATGCACCCGTATCAAAAAGTGCATGTACAGAAATACTATTCAGAAGTAATGCACCTGCTAATGCACCATGCTGTGCAGTGCTGCCGTGGTGTGTAGTTTCACCGCATTCTATCTGGAACACCCATCTATACTTCGGATGCGGTTGTACTAGTAATCATATCTGGATCTGCTATCACGGTGATAGTAGTCTCAGGCCTCACTATGGTGCTCCGCGCCCCTGAGGCGCGTAGGGCTGAGCCCTCAGCTGTCCTGAAGAACTCTGTCACTATATCAGTGGGCAATCTCTAAGCTAGTCCTCCATGGATCCGCACTTCAGGGATCTGCCAGATTACCGATAACATGTGGCACCAGTGTGACATCTGTCACAGTGCTCACAATACCATGAAGCATCAGCAATGCTCTTCTCCTTACCCTTGCAGCACTGGGATCTACCAGCCCTGCCAAATTGGCTGGATCTGCCAGACCTTCTATCTGACCGTTGTGGTCCCGTCTCTCTACCAGTGCTCTGAGGTCGTGGTGGCGTGGCTCGGACTCCGGTCACCTCCATCTCTATAAGTTGTGCCTTCTGCATAACGTCTAAGTATGTGGTGATACCCAAGGGTACCACGTATGCCCTGATGTCAGGTCTCAAACCTCGGATGAACCTCTTCACCTTCTCATAGTCCATGTCATTGTACTGCGGCACATACCTGACCAGTCTCTCAAACTCAAAATCATAATCAGTAACGGACATGTTGACCTGGGCGAGGTTGTCAAACTTTACCTAGCATCAATCTCGGGCAGCATATCCTACCCACTGCTCGTGGAACATCTGTGAAAACTCATCTCATCTGATGCCGGGATCTTTTTGACCCCGATGAACTTACTATGATCTCCTGCCCTCAATCACTCCACTCCACCAAGTATAAGCCCGGTCATGAAGGTTGAATGTGGCCAATGATACCATGTCTCAGGACAGAAAACCTAATCTCCTGAGCAGTCGATCTATCTCTGCATACCAGGACTCAGCTGCCTCTACTCCTCTGCCTGTGAATCGTGGAGGGTTGAGGCACTAAAAGCGCTCTATCATAGTCAGAACATCTGTGCCCATGGCTATTACAGTCCACTCTAGTACAATGTTAATTTTTCTGGATAGTTTATCCGAAGGTCGGATTCAGTAGTACTGAGATTTTGTTGTAAATGTGCAGAACACATTTTTTGGTAGTCCTGGGACTCTATTGAGGTCTATCTCTGAGGTATTCAGTATAAGGAAGTTGAAATGTGAATTCCAAGTCATTTTGCCAAAATTCACCTCAGAATGGCGAAATGGTCATTTAAAAAAAATGGACGGAAATACCATTATGGGATTGGTAATTTTGGTTGTGATGGTTGGAAAAGTAAAGTAAAAAAGCATAAAGGTGTTATGATGAAGGGTGGACATGTGGCTTAAAGATATAAGAAGAAGAAAAAGTAAAAAATGACAAAAAGGTAGGATAAATATTAAAATAATTAGTAAAATGTGAAACAAAAAAATGGGTAGGAAAGGAGAGGGCGATTCGGCTGGATCAGAAAAGTAAGGGAGAGGAAAAAAGAAGAAGAAAAGAAAAGGAAAGGAAAAATAATATTAAAGAAATGAAATAGAAAATGAGATAAGTTAGAAAAAAACATACCTTCTCTTCATTTTACGTTTTGCTCCAGGATCTTCATCTCCTTCAACGTGTTCAGCAGCTCCATCACCTTCATCTCATCTTCAAATCTTCATGAAAATCATAGGTAGATTAAGTTTCATGAGAGAAATGTTGTAGAATCAAGTATGGGAGTTGAAATTTGTTCATTTCTTCCTCCCTCTCCCTTATGGCCGAATTTGTTGAGCTTGGTGCGTGAAGTTCTTCATCAATTTTTTAAGGTATGTTATTAATTTGAGTGGTCTAAAGTTGGTATAAGCTTCTCCTAGAACAACTATGCAAGATTGGTGGATAAAGTGTTGAATTTGGCTTAGGGTTCAATGTGTTCTTGAGTAAGGTTTGAGGGAACTTAGAATTGATGTTAGATTGTTGTTATTGGATGGATTTGGAGTACTTTTAATTCTTGGAACTTTGTCCAATTCATAGGGGATCATAGAGCTATGCTTTAAGTTTTAATTTGTGGTGGAGGTTGAAATAATGGAATTAAATTGTGTTGTTGGTAAAAGTGTGTTCTTGGGTGTTTGGAGAGCAACTTTGATGTTGGAAGTTAGTTGAAAATCATCATCTAATTATGTACTAAGTGTTGGGCTGAATTTGCATGAGAAATTAGAAAATGATGTATGTTTTTTGTGAGGTGGATTGTGGTGTTTTAATGGTATTCTAGAGGTTCCAAATTGGTATAAAAAGTTTGGGAAAAACATCTTTAGTAAAGAATCACATGATGGCTGAATTGGTAGGGGAAATTGAATTGTGTTGTAATTGTTTCAAATGGAATAGTTTGATGGTTGTTTCGATGTTTGGAAGTGTATTTAGTAGATGGGTTAGAAAAGGAATCAATTTGGTATGTTTGTAAAGTTTGGGCCGAATTTGTCTAAGTTAATAAAGTTGCGGATGTTGATTGGAATTGGGAAATTTAGTGGTGGAATATTTTATAGTGACCTAATTGGTTGATAAGTAAAGTTGTGTGAAAGTTTGGAGAAGTTTTGTCAATTTTTGGAATGTGGGGCCGAAATGAACAAAGTGGCAAAGTTTAGGAATAATTGTGATATTTGTTAAGTTATGGTGTAAAAGTGTGTTTTTGCATGTGAAGGATAATATGGGAAATAATTGGAGGTTTTGGACACTTTATGTAAAAAATGTCAAATTCAGAAATTCTGTTAAGCGTCGGAAATGTAAGAAATGGAAAGTTAGGAAATAAACTCTGTGTTGGATATGTGATTAATTAGTATTGTAGTGGGTTGAATAGGTATCAGGATATGGTCAACTCAGAATTTTACTGTCTCTGGAAAACTCTGTTCTGCTTAGAGTTGCTCAGGTAAGGGTTTAACTTCTTTTTATGCATTCTGGTTTACTGGTTTGCATAACGGGTAAGTTGGGACTAGTACCCGGGTCGATGGTGGGGCCTAGTGACTCTCGGGGATAGTTACGTAGTAGCGGTAATGGTATGTAGGTACGGAGCTCGGAAGTCCCAATCGTCCGATTGGGTATTTTCTGTATCACTCTGTGATCAGACTCTATTTCGTGAAGATGGGAACTTTGTTTTTTTTATTATTAGTTATGTTCTGTTATGGTTTTCAATTAAGGGCCCTAGGCCCTGGCTGGTACCACGCCTTCTGTTCTATGTACTACTCCCAAGTGTACCCATATCTAGTCGGGTCTTTGGGGGGCCGTCACTCTGTGCGGATTTGTTCTGTTTATTCTATTTTGTTTATATATTATATTTGTATCTGCTTTGTTCTTTGGTTACAGGAATTCGGAGGAGGTGTTCCTACGGGGCAATATAAATATATGTTTGTCTGTTTGTTACTGTGTGTTTCTGTGTGTGATATTTGCATGTATGTTCTGACTTGTCTTCTATAGGTTTATGTTCGTAGTATTGCCCTATTGGACACATATATATAAATTAACCTGTCTCTTGTGCGCGGGCTGCATAATAGCTCATCTGATCTGTGAATAATTCTGTGTACGAACCTTTGTTGCAGGGCTAACGTTCTTTGCTAACCATGTCTTTGCAGGGTTTTTATGTTTTAAACCATTATCTCTCCCGCTGCCCTTACTGAGTACCTTTCGAGGAATCACCCCTTATAATTACCATTTTCAGGAACTTCTGGTTCTCAGCTTTTGAGATAAAATCAGCATAGTGGGTTGATGGTAGTAGCAGTAGTGGCAGCAATAACTAGTGTTGATCTGGATGCTCGTGATGGTAGGATCACTTGAGCATAGTAGATTACCGGCTCTGTAGGAGTAGATTGCATTCTCAACATGTAGATCTGCAAACATGTTAGGATCATGTATGTATATGTTCAGTAGCTCTGGATCATCTGCATATGTTGTGTGATCATGTATCATCTATCATTACTATTTAATCGGGGAGTATTGGGCTCCTTTCTGGAGCATCTGTATTGAGCGAAGCTCAATTAATATGCATGATCTGCATGTGTGTTTAATTTATCTGTGTGTACGTGGGTTATGGTTTGCGCCCAGTACGACATTTTCAGTTCGGGTTGGTAAGGTCCCACCGTCACCTTCCCCCTGTGCACCGCTGCAAGGCTTATGCTTGCCTCTGAGGGTTGTCTAAGGGACGGGGGTGGTGACAGTGGCGCCCTCTACCCGGGGCCTCTGGGCCCTCGGGGAATCATCAAACTCATCATACTCATCTTTATCCTGCCAGTGACGATCATGTGGTTGCTCACTACCATGTCAAACTCTGCTCTGTGCAGATCGGTTAGGCCTGATGATCCCCGACCGCACCCCCCGTGAGCGGGGGTGTCTACTCTCAATATCCTCCTCATCCTCATCCTCATCCTCATCCTCATCGACATAGACATCATAATAAGAATCATCATAATCATCATCATCGTCATAATCATCAGAGTGACTGTCATAAGTCGGATCCGGAGTATCATCCCGAGGCTGGTCCTTCGGGTTCACCTGACCCGGTCTCTATACAATGGCGTCAATAACAGTCCGCAACTGCCCCAGCACCTGCACTAGGTACCTTGGGACCTGAATCTGCTGCAGTGGGGTATCTGCCGGTATCGGTGGTCACCGAGGCCTCCGATGCCTCCGGGCAATATCATCATCAGACGGAGGGAGATCTACGTCTCCTGCCTCCGGATGTAAATCACGCTGTCGGCGCGTCCTAACCATTTCCATGAAATTTCATAATAGAAGAAAGAACATAGGTAACAGTTAACTATACAACTTAAGAAAGTAGTAGTATTCTTATTGGCTCTGTAGAGTAGATGCAATGTATGATGCATGATGCAAATAATCACACAGCAAATCAGCATAAAAAACACCACATAACAGTACAATCAACAACAGACAATCAAACATTCTTCATCTTAAGTGTAACTAGACCGATCACCTATAGTCGCACCTCTCAGTCGAACATAGTTCTTCTAATCAGCTGGCCAGCCTCATCACAGAACCATCCTGGACTAATCGGTAGCACAACCTAAGTAGGTCCAATCACACCCTCCTTATCCTTCCCAACAGTTTCACTTAACCAGGGAACCATGCTCTGATACCAACTTTTCACCACAACCTCCATGCATGACCCGGAAGAAGCGGACACTGGGCCAGAAGGGCGGCGGTGACGGTCACTTATCCTGCAAAATGGGCAGCATACAGTGGGCGGATTCCACAACCCGGCCCCTGGATTGCATTTTCTGTATTTACATTCTCAGAGCATAGCGTAACAGCTATGTATAGTACCTACATACTCAGCGCACACACATTCCTGCATATCAAAATCACAACACAATGTACTGAGTTCCGCTCAGACCAGGTACACCAGAAATGAGACTGCCTCCAGCAAGTACTCCCCGATAAATAAACACATATATCAAAAATCAGCATCCATCCACTTTATATACATATTCAAGACGTGATTCTCTATACTATATGTACCGTGTGATCTATATCTACAGAGTCAGCTTTATGAACACAAAGCACCTACGATAATCAGGTAGTTGGATGTGCGCAACTCCGACGATCACAACCTGATGTTGCTGCTGTTGTAAACTACACATCAAAGAAAGAAGAGTCAATCATTAGTATTACCAAAAGTGCTCATCCAGAATCTGGAAATCCCATTTCAGAATCAGAACCATATCAGAACATGTCTCTATCGAGAACACCCCGAGTATCATTATCAGAAATTATAATCACATAATGAGCTACTTATACCTTAGCATGAAATCACAGTAAATGACCTGCGGAATCTATTCCGCGGTCCCAGAACCCGAAGCTCCTAAAAAGATGTAAAAGTAAGGGGGGTGAGTTCCCGAGAGAACTCAGTAAGGACTGAGGTAGGAAAAGAGGTCTAACGAACCGAACCTGCAAAGACAATGTTAGCATGCAATAGTATGCACTATACTACAGTTCATTCACCCTATAAAAATTATGAATGTATGATATGCAATGCACAGAATCCTTTCCATTACGACGGCCCCCGATGGTAGTCTTTCAACCAATCGGAGTTCAGAACAGAACACAATGTGGCGCATATTACTAGCGAGGGGCGTACTGATGAATTTAATACCTTTAAGATTCTCAATTACATGTTCATGTTCATAGGAGTTCATGGTTACATGGAAGATCAATAGGCATGATATCTCAAATAATCATGCATAATTTCCACAAGAGTATAAAAGAAATATAGATCCCAAAAAGAGAAAGATGAAGCCGAATTCTAGTACTTTTCACCTTTGGAAACAGCTTAAGGAATTTATAATTCCTTTCTACTAAAATGTAAGCTCCTTTCCTTGCCTGTTGATGGAGGATAAAGAGATGAAGAAGAAGCTTTCTTTCGCCAAGAAGGAAGGGGAGAAGAATGGACAAGATGCTTTTTACTAAGAGGAGAAGAAAGAAGTGTTGAAAAAGAACACTTTATAAGTTCACACTTAATCACCTAAAAAACTCAAGAAAGTGGTGCAAGAGAGGAAGAAGAAGAAGGAAGAATATGTGAAGCAAGTGTATTCTAAATGGCCATTTCACTCACTATTTATAGGTGAAGAAAGTGGCCTTTAGAATAATGTCATTTACTAGAAACCATAAAGCTTTCCACTAAGCCTTTAAGTTTTCCACTAAGCTTTTAAGGTTTTCACTAAACCTTAAAGCCTACCATGACTTCTCATTCATCCCATTTCCACTAGCCATTTATCACGTAAGATAAATAAACTATTTACCCTAAAATAACTACAAAAATTGGCTATATACATAATTTAACCTTAATGGAGTTATTTAATGGTACAAGGTACATACACCTTATACCAAAATAACCAAAGTAACCAAAGTACCCATACTTTGATAAAAGGGTCTAAAGGTGGAAATAGATACAAATGAGATTTGAAATTATACATAATAATTCCAAACTGTTCTAGTTCACAAATTTGAGCTCCTTTAAGCTTATTAGTGCACTTTTACCAAAATACCCTTACTTTGATAAAATGTGCCATAATGGTTTCTTCTTCTGGGTTGAACTCACAACTACTATTAGTTGTAGTGAATAGGAATACCAACTTATGAAGTTCTTAGTGCGCCAGAGAATTCCAACAGTATGCAGGTACAAAACTCGGAAGGCCTATAAGCTTGGGTTTATTATGTGATGCTATATGCATCGGTCATAGATTGATCTACGACAGTTTATAGGGGAACCATGGCCCCTCGCTGGTACCATGCGCGCATAAGCTCGCAAATCCTTGTTGCTTTATGAAAGTCTCCGGGGGCTGTCGTATTTGTGATTTAGTCTGAGTGGACATTTATGTTCTGTCTGATGCGATAAGAACCTTATTTGCATTATGCATTTCATACATATCATGATATATGTTGTATGAATTGTAGTATATTGCATACTATTCATGCTAACGTTTTTATGCAGGATGTTTTTCAACCCGTTATCATTACCTAAGCCCTTACTGAGTTCTCTCGAGGACTAACCCCCTTATAATCATACTTTTTCAGGAGCTTTTGATAAGCAACCTGCAGAGTGGTTCCGCTAGGTTTTCTGTGATATTGTATGGACGTACATCCAGCTCTTAGTTCTGATTTTGTTTCTGGTTCAGCGGGTGACCTTAGTTGAGTCTGATATATGATATCTGAGTACTTGGAGAAGTACTTTTGTTATGACTAACGGGTAATCCTTCTATGTATGTTCAGCAATAGTAGTAGTGTATCGAGGTGATAGTTGGCATTCTTGGTGATCCCGACCACCCAAGATTAGTATGTTTTCTGTTCTGTTGAGTGTGGGCTCCGTAGATGTAGATTGCATATGTACATGTAGTTCAGAAAACATAGTTTGGTTTTGCTTATATAATCAGCTAGTGCTGGATTTCTGGATATTTGGCAATGTGTGTTATTCTACTCGGGGAGTGTTTACTCCTTTCTGGTGCATCTGGTGTTGAGCGGAGCTCAACTGTATGATTTGTTTGTGTGCAATTGCTGTATATATGTATGTAATTGCTGCAGGGTGCAGGTTTTAAGTATTAGGGTATCGGGCTATGGATCACCCACCGCAACGTGTTCCATGTCCGATGTCATCCACCTCCGCGCTCGGTTAGCTTCCGTTGACGGGTGGTGACAACATTGGTGAAGACATCAAGTGTGTCTTGCTCAATCAGAATGAACTTGACCTTTTCTTGCCAGATTGAATAGTTTTCACCATCCAATTTCAGGTCCTTGTTCAGTTCAGCAATTATATTCTTACTTTCCATCCACAATGATGCAATCACATGTTTTAATATTTAATCAACATATAACAAGACTCAATCGAGCAACAAGGTTATAAAACTACTTCATACATGTTCATAGATGGTAAAAGAGGTGCATATAACTCTCAATTAGAAATATACAAACAAATTTCCATAATTCCATACACATGTTCTTAATGAGCCTTCCATGAAGGTTCTTTATTATATCTCACTAGGACATTCAGCCATGTAACACATACATGTGCCATTCATGTAACACCATCTTGTAATATTGTCTCTCAACTCCATAGTCATTTTAAGAACATTCCCAGGAAAGATGGACGAGTCACAAATAGTCCCGCTTAAAATCGACCTCCATAGATAGAATGTAAATTACAAGACCTTAAAGTAAAGACTTTAGTATAAAATGATAATGTGACATATATAAGTAACATATACATACATACTTAAGAAACATGTATTTGAATATATAAACAACTTTGTACACTTCATGCCACTAACACATTAGCATACATGTTTTCATATTCATGTGAATCAAACAAGTAATTTTCACTAAATTTCTTGCATTTTCTTAACATAGCTGAATACACACAATACTTTCATCACATGATCATTCAAAACTTTCAATGTTCTAGACATGAATTTGATAAAAACAAATTCATCCAACTTTCATGAAATCAACATGAAAAAAATTCAATCTCATGGAAAAAATCAACATGTGACTTATGCTTCATTTCGGCCTCTTCAATTCTTATTGAATATTCATACAACCAAATTGAATTTCTTTACACATAAACATGAATGAGATTCTAGAAACACAAGCTCTGATATCAATTGAAGATTTTAGATCTTTTAGATTTTCATTTCATGTTTATATTATCACACAGGCACAATTTCATGACGGATAAAAGGCATGATATCTCTTAATATTATCATGCTTATTTATATAAGAATATGTAAGCAAAGGTAGCATATACAAGTAATATAATAAGGGCTGAAATAGTATGTACCTTTCACCCTTGGAAAACATTTTAAGAAATACTTATTCCTTGCTCCAAACATAAGCTCCTTCCTTGCTTGTTCTTGATGGATTGTCCCCTTGATTACTTCTAGGATGATGGAGGATGGGATGAAGAGGAAGATGACTCCCTTTATCACCAAGAGAAGAAAATAAGATGGACTAGATGGAGATTCCAAGATGGGAAGAGTGTTGTAGAGAACACAATGTAGATCTACACTTAATCTCCAAAAATCAATCAAGAATGGTGCCATTTGAGAGAAAAAGAAGATGAATATTCCAAGAATTATGTGAATTAGAGTAACCCTAATGACCATTCTTCTCATCTATTTATAGTTGAAGAAAATGACCATTAGAATTATGGTAATTACTTTACCATTAAAGCTTCCACTAAAGCTTTATTTAAGCTTACATTAAAGATTTCATGGCTACTCATTTTACTATTCCACTAACTATTTATTTCTTTGAAATGAATAGCCTTTATAACTTTTATTTTCTCTAAAAATCCGCTATATCAAAATATATCATTTAATGGATTTATTCCATGGTGCAAGGTACATACACCTTGTACCAAAGTTATCAAAGTACCTATACTTTGATAAAAGGTTCTAAAGGTGGCTATAAATACAAAATGAGGTTTGGAATTATATAAAATAGTTCCAACCAATTTCATTTCACAAAATTGAGCTCATTTAAACTCCTTAGTGCACTTTTACCAAAATACCCATACTTTGATAAAATATGCCCTAATGGTTACTTCTCCTTCAAATGAGTTGAGGTTGTTTACCTTTAACTAACTTGAACTCACAACTGCTTTTAGTTCTAGTGAGCAGGAGTACCATCTCAAGAAGTTCTTGGTGCGCCAAAGAATTCCAACAGTATTATGTGGAACTAATCTAGTATGTATGAAAAATGGACAAAAAAGAGAATGATAAGAATAATGATGAAGATGATGTTACAAACAAGTAAACGAAGTAAAGCAAGGAGGGGAATGAAGTAAGCACTAGTGGATATCAATCATGGGCTCCCGAAGTACTACTGTGCGTCCTAAGAAACATCCTTGTGCATCTAGCCTCGTGCCCTAGAGGTATGGATCATGCCTAATGCCCCAATCAACCACGGAGACCATCTCTAAGTCCATGCAATCAATCATCCGACCTGCTAGAATCGGAACCTAAGACATTCATCATAAAATTACCCGCAAGTCCCAAACTACCACGGATTCTTACGAAACATGGGAATTTACCTACTCTACTTCATCAACCACATCAAAACAACTAGGGTTCATGCAACAAGTCTCAAATTCATGCTTGAGGTGAGTTTCTACAATCATCCCGCTTCCCTCTCGGGCACTACGGTCCGTCGCTTGACCGAAAGTCATCTTCACCTATCCACTCTCGTGGTCTAGGGATGAAGTTTTTGAGGCTTTACAACGCCTAACCTATGCCACCAATAGGTTTCCTTGAGTCCTCTCAGACTGCAAATACATCTACCAATCAATCTCGGGGGTCTTTGCCAATCAAATCCCTCTCGGGTATTTGATCGAACACCTTAATTATATGAAAATGCAAGTAGAGACCAAGTATACATACTATGAGGGAAATTGTGGATAGAGATCAAAATCAAGCAAGTGAATATATGGAAACAAGTTACTTGAACCCTAAACATGATATTACTAAGATATAACAAATATCATACTCTATTAATGTTGTAAATGACATAAACAACAACTAATAAGACTTGCAAAGATGAAATAAAAGAAGTAGAGGCTAGAATTTCCCAATTAATTAATGCTCCACAAGTTGGCCCTTCAGCCCCTCATGAAATTGGGGTTGAAGGGCTTAAGCCCTAAGCTTGAATAGGAAGAACAAGATGAAATTCGTAGTTAGGGTTTATACCAAAACATTGGTCTCTTAAATCATATCTAAAGTGTCATATATATACTAAAGCTAATGCCTTAAATTGCCCCTAACATAAAAGGACTTAGAACATGGTTTGGAGGGGCATAATTGGGCTAACAAGATAATACAACTTAGATAAGATCGAGAAAATCTAAGAAAACTCATGAGTACAAGCTCGAGGGCAGAGGCTCTAGAGTGGTTCCCCCTAGTGCCTCATAGCGTCACCAAGTGCCGCCATATGTTGGAGATGATGCCCCCAAGTGGTGCCTGCTTGTGCCACGAGTGTTTGTTAAAGGCGACAGTTAGTGGTGGCACTATTACCATCACCAAGTTAGTATGTAAGTTATGGTGTGTTTAATTAATGACACCGTAAATTGGTAATTTTATCAAGATCTGTGTAGAATTTTAAACATGTTTGGACATATTTTCTGTATATCACAAAGTTCCTAAAGTGGTATTAAGATGGTACTTCAAAAGGCGTAGCGGA
>JBBYHH010239671.1:0-13113 GCA_038382905.1 Daphne laureola
TATTTATTAAGAATTCGATAAAAAATATATGAATTGTAATTGGACGAATGATGAAACGAAGAGGATATGGACTCAGGAGAGAGACTGGTCTAAGGAATTGAGAATATTATATTTTTAGGGATTGAGGTGGACTTGGGTTAAGAATAATTTTTTTTTTTAATTGAATATAGATAATAATAATTGACCAAAATTCTAACCCAACTGAAACTGGACTAGCTCCCTTGTTCATCCACCTCTGCACCAACGTCCCTTTTATTGTTGCACCACACTAGCCAAAAACAATTTTCCTATATATAAGCTTCATATATAGGGTCAGTTCAGCAACACAATTTCCAGAAATATATTTCCCACTTTTTAGTTGATATTTTCTCCATTTTATCCCTATATCTGAGAAATAAGTGTACCAACAATTATGAATGATATTGATATAATTTGTTCAATTTTAGAATCCATTTTCAACCTTTCTAATCATTGATGAGTTTAAAATTCAAAAAAAATCTGAATTTTTTTTTCTCCCCTTCTACCGTGAACTGAGCCGTAAGGAATTTCTTGAACAAAATTTAAGATTTGTGGATATATAGTAATAGTTGGACGTACTCATTCTTTGGACATTTCATTGTTGCTATTGGAAGGATGGATGGGACCCTGAGCGAAGCATGTGTCTTTGATCCCAAAATTGACACAAAACGCATCATCAAATCTCCAAAAAGCAACTCAACGAAAATTCACCTGAACGCAATTAAGTCTAATCGGTCTTTACTAAAATTGGAAATGGAGTAATGTTTTTACCACTTATTTTCCCTTCTCCAAAAACCTACTTGATAAATTAATTAATAAAATTAGTTGAGGGTAATTGAATAATGTTTTATTATTATATAGTATTAACAAGTCTACCCTCAGTCCCAGCTGTACCTCACGTGATAAATCTCTGAGATTTATCAAATTATCATCAAAACAAATACAAAAACCCAAGTTGACAAAAGACAAGGGGGAAGGGCATGGATGTCAAATTCAAAACCTCTGCTCAGCTTATTCTAATTACCTCTCTTAATTACACTTGCTTTAAATTAATCCTGCAGAAGCTTCTCCTTTACATCTCAGTCATTTTGTTTTACTTTGAAACCGCATGTCACCCAATCTTTTCCGCTGGACAGGCACACTGTCTGTTACAAGTAGATTCATATATACACAGACGGAGAAAAGATAACAGAAACACCGCCAGTTCAATTTCTTCATCACTCTCTTCAGATCTTCACTCCCTGCTTCTCGCCGCCGCCGGCTCCGTCGCCGTCCTCTCTTCCGATTCACATTTCACTAGATTCGATTGATTATCTTCTCCTGTTCGTGTCATTGTCCTGTTAGTTTGATTGTCACCGGTTGCTTGCCTTGACTGCGCCGGCTGCATTGGATCGGTCGGCAGCGGGAATGATTGTGCCTCTCTGGTAGAGTTGCCGGAGCTCCGTTGAGAGTCCGGGATTCCGGCGACTGTTGCGGCGGAGATGTTCAAGTCGGCGAGATGGAGGAGCGAGAAGAATAAGATCAAAGTCGTCTTCAAGCTGCAGTTCTATGCAACTCAAGTATTTATCCTCATTTTCCGCTTCTTCTTTCTTCTCTCTGAAATCGGTCAGCTCTTTCTTACGCTTCTTTGTCACTGTTTGGAGGTTGGAGAATTGGTCAATGGATCATGCATCAGTAGCCAGTTTGGCCACTGGAAAATGCAGCTCAATGACCAAACATCTTTCATTTTCCTTGTTATTTCAGTACCTGCAGAGCTATATACATTTGTTGTTACTACTACTTTACAAGATTAACTATGTCTCTTTTAACTCATCTAGAGGAGACAGAAAGTGGAACATGGAATCTACCTGTCTAAATTTTAACCCTTTCTTTTTCACTCTTGTAATTTGTCATGTGATTGATTAGTTCAAGCAGAATGAAGAACTGTTGCAGCATTTTTGTCATGGTTTCTTGTTCTGTTCATTTAGGTGCCACGTTCGACTGTGGAGGCTTTGAGTTTGGCGGTTGTTCCTGCTGATGTTGGAAAGCCAACAGCAAAATTGGAGAAGGCCATTGTTAGAGATGGATGCTGCAAGTGGGATAATCCTGCCTATGAGGCTGTTAAATTTGTCAAAGAACCCAAAAGTGGGAAAATCAATGAGAAGATCTATCATTTTGTGGTTTCAGCGGTGAGAAACAAAAATGCTCACATGTGTGTTGTTGGGGTGTCTTACTTTTCCCAATTGTTTCTGCGGTTGGGTTTTTTTCCTCTTCTTCTTATTTTGTTCTCTTAATTGTGATCTGTTTTTGTGGATGGATGTAGGGATCAGCAAAAGGTGGTTTGGTTGGAGAAGCTTCGATCGACTTTGCTGCTTATGCAGATCCAGCTAAAGTTTCATCCGTTTCTCTTCCTCTGCAGAATTCCAAGGCCATTTTGCATGTTAGTATTGTTTTCTTTCTCTTTCAGTAAGGTTCTCATATTCGACTAGCTTCCTTGAGTTCCAATATAACAGTTGGCTTTCAGCTGCACGCTGCAATATTGACTGATGTTAAAGGTTGAACTTCTCAACTGTTGGATTTGAACAGGTCTCGATACAGAGGTTGCAGGAAAATGTTGATCAGAGGTACATGCATGACTATACACATTCAAGATTTCTGTCCCAACTCTGTGGAAAGCCTGGTTTCATATATTGACAATCTCTGATAACCTTCTATGTAGCAGAGAGGTAGAAGGGAATGAGGACGTGAGTAGTCCACCGAAAGATAGGAGCTTGAAAGCCCATTTAAGCAACAATGATGCAGATGAAATCATTACCAATGCTCATCACACAGTAAGTCGGACATTGATGACAGTTAAATTCTTAAACATGTCTAGTTTTCCTCTTCTTTTTAATTCTCTTTTTCTGGTTTAAGAATGTTATTTTGCTTTCTTTTCTTTCTGATCTACCCAAGTTTGAGAATAGAGGGTCATGTAGATAGCCTAGGGATGTACTCCAGTAATACGAGTTTTGTGATCCAAGTTCTGGGTTCATGTTTTGAACATGGAAATTTTAAGTACTGGGAACTTGACCTGTCTTGATTGTTATGTTTTGAAAATCTTGTTTGTAATCATTGTGAGGCAAAGCTGTTATGGAACAAATGATGCCTTTATTTATGACAGGATGGATCTTCGAACAAAGTCAATAATGTTTCTCACTTAAATGAGATTTCTCCACCATCTGATGGATCTGATGATGTTACTATGTCAAGCTCTGAGAGTAGCTCAGGGCTTGATACGCCAAGAGAATATGGAACAAGGAACGGTACAGCTTGTCAGGGCCATATCAGCTGCCTATCATCTCTGAATGGCAACTTGAATCCACATAATCAAACAGCAAATGGCTCAACAACAACCCTCGAGACTCATCATTTATCACAATGGGAGTGGTTGGCTGAATCTGATCATGGAATGAGTACTGATGGCTCTACTAACAGTTTCCAGGACACTTTAGCCAGAGAGCAATTAGAAAATTCCACTGATAGCGAGGTTGACAAGCTAAAGGCTGAAATTGTTGCTTTATCTGGGCGAGTGAACGTGTCAGACTTAGAGTTGCAAACTCTCAGAAAACAAATTGTAAAAGAGAGCCGAAGGGGACATGATCTATCGCAAGAACTGATTAGCTTGAAAGGAGAAAGAGATGCACTTAAGGATGAATGTGAGAAACTAAAGGCTACCAAGAAGCGGGTCGATAATATGAATACAAAAGGCTTGCGTCCTGAAGGTGTTGATCCTTGGATTTTTTTTGAAGAAATCAGAGAAGAACTGAACTACGAGAAGGAACTGAATGCCAATCTTCGGCTGCAATTACAGAAGACACAGGAATCCAATTCAGAGTTGATTCTTGCTGTGACCGATCTTGAAGAAATGTTGGATCAGAAGAACAGAGAGACTTCCAATCTTCCCATGAAATCAAGATCCTGCAACAATGCCGAAGAAAAGTGTGGGGCCATCTCAAGAAGCGATACAGATGAGGATGAAGACCAGAAGGCACTAGAAGACTTGATAAAAGGACACATGGATGTCAAGGAGACACATCTTCTTGAGAAAAAGATCACTGAACTAAAGAACGAGCTGCAGATGTGTAAGAGAGACAATGATGAGCTAGAGATGAGAATGGAGCAACTTGCACTTGACTACGAGATACTGACTCAGGAGAACCACGATCTCTCATATAAACTAGAGCAAAGTGAGCTGCGAGAACAATTGAAGTTTCAAAGTGAGTGCCCGGCTGCTTTTGCTGACATGAATCAACTTGAGACACATATCGAGAATTTAGAAAATGAACTGAGGAAGCGATCAGAAGATTTGTCTCACTCTTTGGCAGCAGTAGATGAGCTTAAAACCCACTCTCAGAATTTAGAAAATCAGCTTATGAAGCTGTCAGAAGAGTTCTCTGACTCTTTGGCAACCATTGACGAGCTTAAATCGCATTGCACGGACTTGGAAAATGAGCTCAAGAAGCGGTCAGAAGAGTTTTCCGATTCTTTGGCAACAATAGATGAGCTTAAAACCGATATCAAGGTTCTGGAGGATGAATTGGCAAAGCAAGTGCAAATCTTTGAAACCGACCTAGAGGCCGTGACACAAGAAAAAGTGGAGCAGGAACAAAAAGCCATCCGTGCGGAGGAAGCCTTGCGGATGACAAGATTAAAAAATGTTAGCACCGCAGAAAGGCTGCAAGAGGAGTTCAAGAGGCTATCCATGCAAATGGCTTCTACCTTTGATGCAAATGAGAAGGTAGCAACAAAAGCTCTGGCAGAAGCAACTGAGTTACGGATGCACAAGATCCAATTGGAAGAGTTGTTGAAGAAGGCCAGGGAGGATCTTCATTCAGTGAAGGGTGAATATGAAGGAAAACTGCTTGAGTTATCAACCCTGGTCAGTTTGACAACAAATCAAATTGAAGAAATGGGGGCACAGATTAATAGTAAGTCTGATGAGCTTGAATTTCAAAAGAAGCATAGGGTAGAAGTTGAGGAGGCCTTTTCTCAGGAGATCCGTAGCCTTAAAGCAGAGATTGAAAATCTGATTGAAGAAAAGAGAGTTCTTCGTGGACAAGGAGAACAGAGAGAAAATTTGAAACTGAAATTGAGACACACAAAGGCCTTGCTTAAAGAAGCTGAAGTGTTTCTGCAGAGAAGAAATGTTGAAAGAAATGAGCTTGTGATCACAATTGCTTTGTTGAAAAAAGAAGGGCATGACTTGTTCAATGAGCTGCAGAGACTGAAACATTTTAAACGTGAAAAGGATATGTCATTTAAAATGCTAAAATCTGAGTTAGATATGGTAAAATCCCATTACCAAGAACTGCAGCATTCATTGAGTGAAGATGGAGTAGAGAAAGAAAACCTCAGAAAAGAAGCTTTCTGCTTACAAGCTGAGCTTAAGAGAAAGGAAGATCTACTCACAAGCATGGAGAAGAAACTGAACAGTTCGAATAAAGTTGGAGTGAAAGCAACTTCAAGGAATCCAAAATCAGCTGCAGTCCCTCGGGCTCCCAAAGAGCCTGCAAGCCTGAAGGAGAGAATAAAATTGCTTGAGGTAATTCGAACTCTTTTTAGAGCTCAAATTCTATTTGTTACTTCTGTTATGTGAAAATGGAGTCTAATTTCTCATTATGTTGGAGAAGATTAATATTCAATAATAACATTTTAATGGCAGGAACAAATAAAATTGAAAGAAATTGCACTGGAGGCATCCTCGAGTTCATTTTTGGATAAACAAAAAGATCTCCAGAAGAAGATTAGTGAGCTGGAAAGCCGAGTGGAACAACTTAATGACGAAAGCTCCAACATTTTCAGTATTAAGGTTGGTGATATGGATAACTTGAATATATTAAAATCCTTCATTAACTTTTCATTCAAGAAATTTTGCATCATGAGGAAAGATCCACCTGCCTATTGTGCACTAGGTTTTTTTAAGTTTAATTATTGTCATGTCACTTTGGCTTCTGTTTGGAAAACTTGAGATCTATTTGTCGAGTCCAAATCTGTTGTCCCCTTTTCTCCTGCCCCTTCCTGTCCCCTACTATAAATTTCTAAAACCGTCAACTGTTAAGTTAAAAACTTGACAGATAACTTAACGGTGTTAGAAATTTAGAGTGGGGGACAAGGAGGGGATAGGGGAAATGGGGACAGCAGATTTGGACTCCTATTTGTCACTACTGCTTGCCTGTGACATTTATGAGCTTCACAGCTTTGAGACTCCTGTATTTTATTGAGTGAGATAGCTGAGGCTATACGAGTTAAAATCTTGGTAGAAGTTTTAATGCTACATTATGTTTCAAATTTCAAACAACTAACGAGCTGCCTGAATGCAAGTGAACTTTGTTCTAAGTTACCATCAATTACTTTCTTCCATCATTTAAAAGCAATTTTCAGTAAATTTTTAAAAGGATAGCATTTTAAGTTTACTACTTTAATGGTTAATTAAACTTTGCAGCTACAACAAGTGCATCACAATTGTTGTTTCCTTGGTTTAACTTTCGATGCTTGCCTTCAATCACATCAAAACAGATTGCAGAAGATGCCCATGAAACTGTACAAGATGGTGGTAAACCACAAGAACTAAACCTGGGAAGATGTCAGAGCGATACCACATGCATATTAGAGGAAACTGGAAATTCAGGCTCATCACTACACAGGTATCCCTTGTCAACACAAAAATTATCCAAAGCTCCGTCGTGCTTCTTCTGTTACTGTCTCCGATGCTTAGTAAAGGACAAAAAGGAAAATTAAGTTGCAATGTTGTAAACTATATGTGTTTACAGTTATCTACTTTGCTCAACAAGACCTTCATTTATCTGTTGCAGGGAACAGAACCTGAATGAATTGCTGGCGGAATTAACATCTTTGAAGGAAAGAAACACTTGTATGGAAAATGAGCTGAAGGAGATGCAGGAACGGTATTCAGAAATAAGCCTGAAATTTGCAGAGGTGGAAGGAGAAAGACAACAGCTGGTGATGACAGTTCGAAACCTCAAGAACTCAAAGAGAAGCTGATATATATATATATATATATATATATCTCTTATTGCCTCGTACAAACCATGGTGTCTAGATGTTGAAAGCTTCTTCAGAGTGAATAAAATTAATTTGTATAAAAGCAATACGAAAGGTAAGAATTATATAGCATCTGACTACTGCTAGTGTTACTTTTGCAGTGTTTTTGTTCGTTTCTTTTCTTTTATGACTAAATATATTATGCCATCTTTAAAGCTTGTAATAGTAACGTTAATATGTAATTATTTGATTCTTTCGGCCTTTCCTTAGTACTACTATTAAGATGTAAAAAATGTTCCCTTTTTTCTGTTTGTCTGTGTGTCCACTTTGAATTGAAGGGATTACAAAAACAAACCGGTTGTTGGTAGACAAAACCAGAGGCAAATTTGGTGACAGACCAGACCAGACCAGACCAGACCACATGGAATGGAAGGGATGAGATAAGATACACAGATTGGCTTCATCTCCTTCTTGCCTCCTATTTATCACTTGCTACTCCCTAGATTTATTTTTTAAAACCATTCAAATTTTATATCCATTTTATTTATTTTTTTATTTTCTTAATGTCTGTTTCTAAATATTTGGAATGGAGAAGAGAGTAATAACAATGAATGGGTAGGAGTAGGATAATTACGCAAAATGGTGCTACTGCCACAATGAGAACCACATGAACCAAAATGACCAATTTCAGTTTCAGGGAAAGAAAGAAAAACGACTATGCGTGTATTGTGTTTGTGCTTTGTGCATGAATATTACTTAAAATAAAGGCTTTCTTCTATTGGGTTGGGTTGGGTTGGGTTGGGTTGGGTGGTCTTCTTCAGGCCCGGAAGATTATGTGTCGACCATTGGTGGATACTGAGTAGACAGTAGTGGGTATAAAGGTTGGGCTTCTTGGGTAATTGGCTGCTATTAATCTACACTCTTAACTACGGTTAGTCTATTTACCTAATAGTGGTTTTACCACCTAATTGTGTAAAGACTAAAATGCCCCTCTAGTTGAGCTTTAATCCATAAGGGTAGTTTAGGAATTTTAACATTTCAGACACAAATCTGTTGTACATTTGTTGGTCTTGGGCTACTAGTTGTTAAAACAATTAGTGGGTAAATAAACGGATTGTCTTAACTGCCGAGAACATGATAAATTTCAATACCCAAAAATCAAATCGATAATTGAATAAACCATTGAATCAAGCTGACCAGTTTTATTCAATTTTTAGTTAATTTTGTTCTAATTGTGAATTCCATTTGTACTTACTGTATGTTCAAGAAAAATAAAATATTATGAGATGGTTCTTTGGTAACCGTGGAAGGTCATCAGCTCCAAGAGAGCCTAGCGACGGGTAGGAGGTCCGATCCACTAACAACAAAGAAAATATCAACAGGGCAAGCGGTTTGATCTCATAATACTCTAACGCTCAAGTTAGTAGTTTATAGTGGAAAATCAAAAATAAATAATAGATTGTCAAAGATGTCTAGCACTTTGTTTCGATAGATCCGATCTCACAGATGAACTAGGATCATACACTACTGGTACTCATTCATTACTCATATTTAAGATCCAACTTTTCATCATATAACAAGAACCTTCAGACCAAAATAAAATTGGGCTTACTACTTACTAGTTTGCTACAAGATATGAATTGCACTCGAATGAATTATCCATAAAACTAGTATGTACAATAATTTTGGAAACTCTCAATATCTATGTAATTTCAGAGATTATGAAACTCTGCAGGATGAATGAGTTAAATTCACATTCATTTTCATGAATCATAAGACATTAAAAAAAATGAGACAACTATGCAAACCTACTAATTAAATTTGTAGATTGTTAATTCATAGTAAAATTTGTAAATTACGGGTTACTACTTGCTACAACCATAGCTATGAGATATAACTATTCATATGCGTGCTTGTAAATGATTGACCTAAAACTTTTCAATACCACACGATTAATCAAGATAAAAGATAAAATAAATGTCTACATGCCGTCGTCATTCATTCCTACACAACACATGTATCATTATATTATTGGTTGATAATATTATAATAATTATGAATTGTTACACCATATAATAATAAATAGTGTCAATATTATAATTAAATAATAATATCGTTCCTTAGTGTTGATTGGACAAGATGGAAGTACACATCGTTTTCGCCACGTGGCTTGCAAAATCCCAATTTCCAACCTCTTCACCTCCTCTACACAGACGGCCCTATATTACTGTTCCTCCACCTAACCGCCTTCTATTCAATTCACTGTAGTTCCAATCTCCGCGAAAATTGTTCAATTCTTTCGTCTGTTTGTTCTACATCTCTGCTGGTTTGTTTCTCTTCGGGAGAGCAATTGATAGCAGAAGATGGAGGATTCAACGCTCACTGGTTTGTTGAAGAAGGCAGCGATGGAGTTTCCTCACCGGAAAGCTCTCTCCGTCGCCGGAAAATTCGATCTGACCCATTCACAATTGCAGAACCTCATCGATCACGCTGCCGCGCAACTCATCGCCTCCGGTGTTCATCCCGGCAACGTCGTCGCCCTCACTTTCCCCAACACCGTTGAGGTACGGAGATTACTCTCACTGATTCATCGCACACTAGAAATGTACAGATTGACGATATCTTAACCAGTTGAAATTCCTTTCTTAGTAGTTTTTTTTGTTTTTTGCTGGTATCGTGTTCCGTTTTAGACTTGATTGTCGTTTGTGGAGAGGATGAGTACAAAATTTCACTACCAGTTACATCTGAATCGTGAGAATTTGAATGAATTCAATTTGGAATTAACTTTTTATGCTCCTACTTACAAGCCGTTGTTCTGTTCTATCTGATATGGCAGTTTGTGCTGATGTTCTTGGCCCTGATTCGTTGCCGAGCGACGGCGGCGCCACTGAACGCAGCCTACACGGCGGAGGAGTTTGAGTTCTACCTTTCCGACTCAGAATCGATTCTTCTCCTAATACCTCAAGAAGGGGTTCCGGCGGCTCAGACGGCCGCTTCGAAGCTCAAAATCCCTCACGTTACTGCAACGCTTCAAGACGAGAAGTCGAAAATTGTTCTCTCATCCGCCGTCAACTCGGCCCCCCTCGGCTCACTGAACCAACTCGTCAATGAGAAAGACGATGTTTCGCTGTTCCTTCATACGTCTGGAACCACCAGCCGTCCCAAGGGCGTGCCACTGACTCAGCTCAATCTCGCTGCCTCGGTTAGGAACATCATATCAGTGTACAAACTCACCGAGTCCGATTCGACAGTGATCGTGCTTCCTCTGTTTCACGTCCACGGTTTACTTTGCGGCTTACTGGGTTCACTCGCTTCCGGAGCCTCGGTCACTCTCCCCGCGGCCGGACGGTTTTCGGCCTCCACATTCTGGAAGGACATGGTCCAGAGCAATGCTACTTGGTACACTGCAGTTCCCACCATACATCAGATCATATTAGACCGCCACGAGAGCAAGCCAGAGCCTGATTACCCCAAGCTGAGGTTTGTAAGGAGCTGCAGTGCTTCATTAGCGCCCAGCATATTGGCGAGGCTCGAGAAGGCATTTGGCGCACCGGTGCTTGAGGCTTATGCCATGACAGAAGCAGCTCATCTCATGGCTTCAAATCCACTGCCGGAAGATGGCCCTCACAAGCCGGGCTCGGTTGGGAAGCCAGTGGGGCTCGAAATGGCGATTTTGAATGAGCAGGGTGAGGTTCAGTCAGCCAATGCTAAGGGGGAGGTGTGCATTAGAGGGTTGAATGTGACAAAGGGTTATAAGAACAATCCTGAGGCTAATAAATCAGCTTTCGAGTTTGGCTGGTTTCATACTGGTGACATTGGGTTCTTTGATGAAGACGGATACCTGAGTTTGGTGGGTCGGATTAAGGAGCTCATCAACCGTGGAGGTAGGTTTTCATATGCAACACAAGTACTTTGGAGAATTCAATGACTTTATATGTATGCATCAGATTATAGTTTCTTTTTAGTTTCTGAACAGGATTAACTGCTGAACATGACGGATTAAAAGCGAATGAGGATAGTGTCATCATGTGTTGTCTCTTAAATCAACAAATGGTTGAATTTCACTTGCTTTTAGTGAGACCTGCAGTTTTTCGGATCAGTCAAGTTCAGCTGAAGCTTATTGCCCTCTGCCTTTGTATTTCAGGTGAGAAGATTTCTCCAATTGAAGTTGATGCAGTACTGTTATCCCATCCTAATGTTGCACAAGCAGTTGCCTTCGGAGTCCCAGATGAGAAATACGGGGAAGAGGTGGATTTCTTTGTCCTCAGAACTATGATGAATTTCTTCTGCTGTTTCATAGTGTTTCAGTGTTGATTAGTGCTAAAACCCTCTTTACATCTTCATCTCCAGATAAACTGCGCTGTAATTCCAAGAGAAGGATCAAATCTAAAGGAAGCAGAGGTGTTAGAGTACTGCAGGAAGAATCTTGCAAGCTTCAAGGTCCCCAAAAAGGTGTTCATCACGGAATCGGTACCTAAAACTGCTACGGGGAAGATCCAGAGAAGAATTGTGGCTGAGCATTTTGTGTCTCAAACTTCTGCAGCTAAAAGTTAGCGCGTGAATGAAAAGTGTGAGATATCTCATTTTCCAATTTTATTTTGAGCCTCGTGTTAGCAATGCTGATTCTTCCTTTTGGAATTGCTGATTGTTGTTAGTCAGAACCACAGTTATGTCAATAAAGTGCATTGATCTAGATTCTTGAACATGAAGAACATCTTCTTTCTTGAGGAATGGTCTGGGACCCAAACTATATCTCAAGTTGCTCTTTTGTCATGCAATGCAACTATGTGATGTTGCAGTTGCACTTGGAACTGCCATTGACTCATAGTGTCATGCTGTAATGACATATTATTGAGACAATCATGTTCTGGCATCAACATTTTTTTCACACAAAAATCATATCCGCAAAAATACAAACATTTCTTTGTTTTAGCAATGTTAACTCGAACTTGCAGACGGTCGGTGGCCATCGCTTCAGCCTTGTAATCGTTGAACGGCCACCGTCTACAGTGAGTATTTAGCAAAGAACGAATATAGCACTGTATGTATTTAACTATGATTACAATGGTCCGCTACTGTAATCAAGGATCATCTGGTGGGTGAGGGTGCGGCCAAACATCACCATTAGATGTCACCTCACCACTAGTGCTTGTAGAAGTCAAGTTACATTGACCACCACAACCCTCCCAATTTTGAAAAGTTGTGTTCTTTCAAACGTTACACAACTTTCCCAACCCCTTTTATGTTATGTTTCACAAATTCCCTCAAAATTCAAAAACCCTTCTATTTTTCTCCTTTTAAAGAACGATGCAGAGCGAAATGAAAAGAAAAATTGAGAGAGTTGAGATTCAAAGAAGACAAGAGACATTGGATGGTGCAAAGACGAGCTTTAGCAAAGGAAAGGAGATCGGCCAGTGGCAGAGGAAGATCATGTTTTAATTAGATTCAAATGTTCTTGGCAGTTAGTGTCGAAAGGTAAAGGACAAAATACATGTTGTCAACAATGGTCTATTATTGGTTTGGCTGTGTAATCAACACTGATTTTCCAAAATTCAGATACACGGAATCCTAAAACTCTTACCGATTTATTAAGACAATCTTAAAACTTCACTTTTTTTTTTTTTTTTTTTATGTTAGTCCTAATTTTTTACGATTTTTGTGTTAAGTTCTAAAAATAAAAATCAGTAGGAAGTGTCATTTAAATTCTAAAACTTCGACAAAATTATTAAATCAGTTCTAAAAGAGAATATTCTCTATTCTCTTCCATTTCTCTAAACTTTTAAGCTACTGTCTCTTTTACCCCAAAGTTTCAAAAAGTTTTATTTCAATCCAGAAGTCTGCTCTTTTAAGGTTTTTAAAACTTCTGAACCTACAGAACTTACACAGTGGTTTAGAAAATTTTGTTGGTTGTCACCCAAATTGTGTTTCCTCTGTAAGACTGATGTGTGACATACACGTATCACATTTCTACATGTTTTATGTCAATTCCATCATGCATCGCAACATATCTGACCATAATTTCAGGTTTTATTCGGTAAATTTATTTTTGTGTAGGTATGCGTCCGGAGGGTAGAT